>JAVCKT010001169.1:0-27970 GCA_032273925.1 Rhynchotus rufescens | reverse complement strand
GTCGCTCCATGAAATCCCCGCCGCGCGTCCCGGGCAGCGCCCGGGGACACCCCGGCCTGGGCTCGACACCCCCGCGCCGCCCGGGCCCGGGACGGGTCTGGGCATTTTGGCCCTCGGGACGTGCCTGGTTAGTTTGCCCCCCCCCGGCTCAAGGTGCGTCGTCACCGCGGCTCGTTAACGCTCCGGACGTTGCGAAAAGGCGTCGCTCGGAGCGGGCGCAAACGGCCCGGAACGCCGCCTATAAACGCAAAGTTTGGGAAGCGGTTTGGGCTTTATTTATTTATTTATTTATTTTCCCCTTTAAACTCCCCTAAATACGGCAAAGGGCTTAGTTGCTTTTCAAATTGCGTTTTAGCTCTGTAACCGCGTCCGATTTTACCGGACTCTTGTTTGCGACGTTGGGGCAGGGAGACAATTTGTGAAACTTTAGAGCAGAGTTCGGGTCGTCCCGCCGCCTCCCTCAGTGCCGGGATTGCCGTGGTGTCCAACGCAGCGGGCGGCAGCCGGGTTTAAACGGAGATTTTCTCAGAGTTCAAGGAATTTCTGCATTGGGTTCCTGCCCCATCAACCTCTCTCTACAGGACTCCTGTCTTGGCCCAGCAAAGCTTAGCTCCCCACAGCCCTAAGACTAACCCAGGGTGGGAGGAAAACACCCGACACCAGGACCTTGCGCTTGTGGTGCCTGTAGACACAAGCCGTGACTAAAGTGACTGTCATAAGCCTGGTTTTAGCCTGCGCCTTTCCTTTGGGAGGTTTTTGACCCAGAAAAAAAAAAAAAAAGGAGAAAGAAGTTACTTGTAATGAGCAAGTCTTTCTTGTGTCAAAAATAAAGGAATTCCCAGAGCCTGCAGACTGTTGCCTCCCGCTTTCCTTGCCCACGCGGAGGGTATTGGGAATTGCTTTACCTTGTAGTTTTGCCCCAGAGCAGAGGAGCTGCAGGTGCTGCTGGCGTTTTGCTGCTCCGCGCGCCAGGATCCCTGGATGTGCCGCCGTATGTGTGACCTGCGCTCCCACATTGACTCATCCGCACAGAATTTGGGTCCAGGCACCAGCTCGGGCATTAAATCCACTTGCTGCTGCTTTTGGAGGTGGTTGGGGATGAGGAAAGTCTTGTTGCAGCGCGGCCATTCGGCTTAACCGGGTGGTCGGAGGTTTGCAGAGCTCTGCTGCCTGCATCCGCCTGCCCAACGCATCCCGTTGGAGGGTTTGTTTTATCCTCCTCGTAGCACTCAGTGTGAGGATTGTCACGATCCGCTGCCTGCTGTAGTAGCGGGGAACTTGATGTATTCAGTGATGCCGTGTTTTCCTGCAGAGGCTGTTCCCTTCTCTCTGAGCCCGGGCATTTTGGCTGTCCAATACCTTACACACGGGTCGCAGGTGTTGCCCCATCTCCAGCCCAGTTTGTTTCTGCTGTCCTTCATAGCTGGGATCCTAACTTGCCCACATTACAGCACACATCCCCACCACCAGAGAGGGCTGGTTTGGCAGCAGCGCGAAGCACGGGCAGCCCCACGGATGGGATTTAATCCCCACGAGTTTCACCCCAGGTCTCTGCAACCCCGTTACCCCAGCCCTGTCTGCAGGCGCCACGTGGCCGACGCGGCTGCACAAGCCCTGGGCGCCCTTATCAGGGAGCCGTGCTCTTGCTGATAACGCCTTGTTTTCGTTTTTAAGGGTGTTTGTCCCGTGCTCGTAGCCGCGTTTTCCCTGGGAAGCACCGCGCTCCCAGGGCGGGAGGAGATCCGGGGTCATCACACCTTGGACTCCAAAGGGACAACGGATCCGTTAGTGTTTCAGTGGCGAGCTCCCTCCTCCCCATGGTCAGTACAAGTTTGTTGACTGTTACAGGCAGAAATCTCATGCTGGAGTGAGTGGTGTTGTGACTACTGCTCCTTTTCCCCTTGTTTTCCCCCCTTTCAGAAGGGCTGGAAAAAAACGTGCATTTCATGCAGTAGCCTGGAATTATTTTCATTAAGATTCTCTGTGTCTTATATTAATTATCCTTTTGTACAAAGCAGAGCAGACTTATGATTGAGTTTGCCCAGTGCAGGAGTATTTAGTTCCCACACCGGTTTTAAATAAGCCACAAAGCGACTCCCAAGGGGTGTAGACGTGTGGACACTGGTAGCAAAGTGAGAGACCCACTGGGGAAAAAAATCATTGATTTGCACATTCAGGTGAGACTTAATTTAACTAAAACACTCAGAACAAAAACTTAGGTAGACTGCAGTAGCAGCTGTTCTCTTTGTTCAGAGTTCAAATGGGCCCATGCAGAGATATACTCATTTTTTTCATATTAAAACCTTTCCAAGGGCGTTTGGTTGAAGTGGCAGCCTCAGTAACATGCGTAATTTCAAGGATTTTTTTTTTTTTTTTTTGTCCACAAAGCAATCCTGCTTAGATCAGGTTTATTCCGTTGAATGCCTCTAGGTTACTTAAGTTTAAAAAGGGGATAAATACGAATAAATGGCTTGCTTGGTATTTACTGGAAAGAGCTTAAAGAATTCCAAAAGGGCACTTAGGCACTGAGTGTGATCCGCTTTGCAGATCTGATTTGCAGAATACTGAAAAAAGCAACTACATGGGGCACGTTTAGGAGCGTGGAAACATAAGATGGCACTTTAGAAAATCTGAATAATTTTGAGTCTGTTTCATGCATGCCTTCTGACACTAATTCAGGAACTTATTCAGTCCGTAATCTTGGTACCTACCTCTTGCTGCAGCAGCCTCCCGAATGAGCAAAAATCTCAGGGAATAAAGGCAGCTCTGAAGCATCCTGGCCGAAGTGGAGGAATGATGCGCTCGGGATTTGCCGGATCCTTTCAGGAGGGCTCTGGAGTCAATCTCAGCACGAGGTGCAGTGTGGGGATCTAGGCCAGTGGTGACACATGGTGTCTGGTTGTGATCGACACCTGGTAAATGCAAAGCTGTGATGAGAGAGCTGTCTGAGAGGGGGAAAATGCACCCCCAAATCCCCAGAAAGGAGGAGGAGGAAGCACGGGGGAAGAAAAGCCCCCAGAAAAGGCAAATTCGAGTTCTGCAGCTGTGTGCACATCTCCATACAAGGGGTCGAGAAAGGGGCCAAGCAGCAAAGCTTCTCCTCGAGCCTTCCAAAGCAGGGGATTTAAACTAGGATTAAAGCTGGACACCCATCCTTTCTGTGCTGTTCTGCAAGAAGCAAGATTCATACCTCCCAAATGAAGCAGCTGAACCCAAACTAATGAAAAACAACATACAAAAGACAAAACATCACAGAAGCAACAAATTAGTTTTGGCTGCAAATTGCATGGATTCTGTGAGCATTGAGACTACAGAAAATGGACAACTTGGGCCCAAGAACAGAGCCCCGGTTAGCTGCTGCCCTTCACACAACAGCGAATTTGACTAAATTTGTAACCAGTGTGTGGAGACGGGGAAGAGATAAGGTTGTGTGTTCACCCTTACAGAGGCATTTCCTGGTGTAAATCATTAATGGCATTTTATGATTGCTGGCGTTGAAGCTGTTAATGCCCTCCCTATAGCTAAAGGGTTCATTGTTTTCTTTTAAACGTTTCTTTTTAAGCCTACTTGCCTGTAAAGGGGCTTTATGTAAAATGTTTCCTCCGAGAAAAAGTGTATAAATGAGATTGGAAAGCCTGCAGGACCAGGGTTTATCAGGAAAGCCTGTGGCCCAGCTGCATACCTCAGCACTGTGCGCACATTGTCTGCAGACACATTTCACACATTTCCAGCACTGCCACACAGGCAAGTTAGCAAACATGCCCCGTCAGTCGTGTGCCAGGAGACACTTTAAACATTTCTTTTCTTTCTGTGAAAACTGAATATATTGGTGACACTGAAACCCTCCTATGTGGGGGACCTTGTTGCACCCATGTGAGTAGGGCTGAGGGTGAGAGGAAGATGAGGACCCTGCAGTTGCCTCCCTGCTAGAAGGAGGCTCAGGAGGGCGAGCTCGGGCCCGCTCGTGACACGGATGGTTAAAAGCAGCAGCGTCGGAAACAGTTAAGAGCAGAACAGCAGCAAAGCTGGCTGCGGTTCAGGACGGTCCATGGGAACTCTTGGGCTGCTTGGCTCCTTCCAGCGAATTATCTGTCCTGCCTACAACAATAATCAGCCCTTGCTCCGGAGGGAAAAGTGACTGGAGGTGGCAGGGGTGACGTGGGAACGGAGACGACGGGCCTCAGGAGGGGGAGTGTGCTGCTGAAATCCGTGGGGCCATGTAGGGTTTTAGGCTTTCGTGCTCTTTTTTGCATCTTCATCTTTGCATCTGCATCTTCAGGATTGATACATCTTCAGCGATGCGCAGACACCGGCCGTATTGAGAGCTTTTTCCTTCTTGCTCACGTCCACTAGAAGCTGAAACAACCTGTTTCTTAGGCAAGTTTCTTCTCCAGGGCAGGGACCTGACCCTCACGTTTGTGGCAATCGTGCCAAGCACTTGTGGTTTCCTCCTCGCTTCAGCGCGGTGCCTGTGCAGCCTATTTATAGCTCATCCCATTTCACAACTGTAGGGACAACTACAAAAACATCCCCTTTTGGCCAAGCTATTAATACCAGCATCTGTAGATGGTGTTCAGGCTCCCTGATCCTCACCCACCCTGTAGAGCAGCTAATGGTTTCATTAGGTAACTTCCCCTCTCTTTTTAGGAGGGTGTCCAAAACGGAGCATATTTGCAAGTTTGACTCATAAATTAGTCCTGCTCTTGTCCTCCCTAGGAAATCCGCCCGGGAGCTGCCTTAGAGTTTTCCATTTGGAGTATTTAGAGAGAAACTTTTTGAGGGAGACTTTCTGTTACCATCTTTTAGCTCCTCTTTCACGTGATTCAGGCAGGAAAGGGGGAGCAGGAGGTTACCTGGGCTGCTTTGCTCTCTGCTACTGTCCTGCCGCCTGTGAAGAGCTGTGCAGAGAGCTCCGGCCTTGTTAGCTATGTTGCCTGCAGCTGCTCCTGCTTTTGTTGCTTAACAACAACATTTTGTGATCTAAAAAGGTATCCGAGGGTTCCTGCTGGAAGGGCCCCATTCCTGCACCCGCGAAACATTTGCCTGGTCCATGTTAGTAAAGAAGTTTCCACTCAGGAGATGGAGGGGGAGTGAATAACCAAGACTGCCCTGGCCTGTGTGCCTTGTCCTGCTGCTGATGTGGAGCATCTGCCTCCAACACACAGCGGGATCTTCCTCCCCGGGCAGCCCCAACAGGTGGGAAAGGCCCTTTCCTCTGATCCTTTTTGTTTTGGAAAGGAGAGAAAGCAAAAGGAAACCAGGGAACTTGTCACCTACCCGCGCAGAGCCTCAAGTGCTAGGAGGAGTCGGGTTCAGCTCATCAGGACTTGGCCTCTTTCTTCCCTGCGGATCCGGCAGGTTTCTCCGCCAGGCAGAATTGCATCTCGGAGCGTTTTCGGACCGGCGCGGTGATCCTCCTGCTTCTCCCTGGTGGTGCAGAGGGAAGGATGGTCAAGGAGGTGATGTGATCAAGTGTAAGAGGCATATTTTGAGCAGATGAGAGGAGAAAGGCGTTAAATATTAATATATGAATTATCTGTTCATGGACTAGGAGTCCTGCAGTACTAATGTCTGTTTGAAGTGCCTGGGATTTCAGGGCTGCAGAGCCTCTGTGCAGACCACGTAGCAACTTGGGAGAGTTGCTGCGACTTTAGGAAGCCCGTGTCGTTCTTTGATGTGTTTCTGGTTTAACATTGGACCCAGAGCCAGCCCAGTAGTCCTGTGATGAGCTCTGAGGAGGGTTTTCTGCCTGTTACAGTAACTCCCAAGTAAGCCCTACCTGCTCCACCAGGCTCCGTGTGCACTGAGCACCAAGACGCCGCCGAGCGCCGTGAATTAAGCTCCCGCTTGCTGCAGTATTAAAGAGAAGCAGAAAGGAAAGGCGTTTGAGGACAAGTAGCATCAACAACTCCGAGCACCCCCTGATGAGGTGAAGAGAGCACGTCCCCCCAGATCCCTTCCCATGGCCCAGCGGAGGATCCCTTCCACGTGCGAGACCCTCTGGGCCTTGTAGGGTCACTTCACATTTTCCATCATTGCACAGCATGGCGAGAAGAGCAGGTATTAACTGTTAGCATGAGTTTTAAAACCAAGCCTAACGCTTGGAGGTGATGCATGAGCTAAATGCACATGCAAAAGAACCGGATAATCGAAAACACAACAAGCCCAACTAACAAAAGATATCAAAAAGCCTTTCCCTATTTATCAGGCAAGCTTTTTTATATGTAATTCTTAGAATAAAAGGGAAATCCATTTGAATATACCCTGTTAATCAAGGGGTTAATTCCTAGAAAGCGCTTCCTTAAAAACACATCCTGCCCTCAGTCTCGTGTCTCCAGCACACTAGCCCAGCTCCTTGGAGTACTACAGCACACATCTTGTGGCCTCTTAAAATCCCACTGTTATATAAAAAAAACTAATTCATTGTGCCAGAAACTGCCCGGCAGTTCCCATTCCAGGCCTGCTGTTTTTTTCCCTTGGACTTTTTCCCTCTTCCCGAGCTTTGCCGAGGGCCGAGCTGCGGTAGCGGCTCTGGCTGCTCGAGGGGGGGCCGCTCTCCATGTGGTCAATTATTGCAGCCCGTTGTGGCCTGGGGCCGCCTGTTACCTTCCTGGGACAGGGAGCCCACGCGCTGCCCGGCTCATTTTTATAAATAACCGGGAATTGTAAGAATCACTTATTTTTGTAAATAAACATGGGAACCATCTCCTCTGCTCTTCCCCCCAAGCAGCGACTTTCTGTGAAGGATGGGAGGGCATTGATGGGGTGGCTCGTGTGGCAGGGAAGGGAGGCCACGCTCATTGAGGAATCGGCTGGAGAGCGGCCGCGGTGCCTGGCGCCCCTTCCCGTTTGCTCCAGGAGGCAGGTGGATCCATCCTC
The DNA here is from genome assembly GCA_032273925.1 of Rhynchotus rufescens. Classification (NCBI taxonomy): domain Eukaryota; kingdom Metazoa; phylum Chordata; class Aves; order Tinamiformes; family Tinamidae; genus Rhynchotus; species Rhynchotus rufescens. Next base: position 21,091 of record JAVCKT010001169.1, on the reverse strand, counting down.
CATCGATGCCGAGGAGCCGAGCGGCTGCCTGGGGCAGCCTGGACACGTCCCGAGCGTCCCCGAGCCGAGCGGCTGGACGAGGCAAGTTGTGGGATCGGCTTTGCCAACGAGCAGGAGGCACCGCGGACACAGCCGCCTCCAGGGCCCGGAGCTGCTCCCTCCCGGCGCCTCTCCCGGTCCCGTTGGAGCTGGGAATTCCCCAGTGAGGTGACCCACGCGGCGGCCCTGGCCTCCCCTTTGCTGCCGCTGGGGCTGCTGCCTTCTCCCGCCGAGTGCAGCCCTTAATCCCTTAAGCCACTCTCTGCTGGATCCCATTAAGAGACCGAGGCCCTCCCAGGAATGAGGCAGCAGGCGCAGAGGGGTCGTTTCTTCAAACCCACAGAGGAAACACACGTTAATGAAGGCACCTACTGGCCAAACTGGCCCTCGGGGGGCTCCTGGTTAGACCTGTACACAGTCTATCCGGCAACACTTATCCTTGCTTTACAGGGGCACCTCATGCACGTCTGCGAGGCAGAGCGTGGCTTTGGAGGGGACATTTCCCACGTGTTCACCTGTGAGCCAGGTTCCTGAAAGCTGTTCTGGAACCAAGAGGTGTAAATGGGTACACCAACAGGCAGATGCCGCTCAGCACCCGCCTGGATCCCTGCTGGGAGGGATTGCGGGCACGGGGTGGGACGGAGGAAAAGGAAGGGTGGGATCCTGGATGCTCTGGTGACAGGTTTAAGGCTCCGTGCTCCATCTCAGGGAGAAGAGGGGAGGGGAGGAATAACTGGGAATGTGTGAGCAGGACCCGTAGCCTTTTCCACCCTCAGGTGCCAGTTGGCTCTCACACTAACAGCAAGCAGCTCCTTCCCTCCCTTTCCTCTCCTCCCCTTGGCTCCCACGCCTGCAGGGCAGTGCCTGACAAATCCATAGGAGCAACTGCCTGGAAAACTCGCGCAAGCTCCAAGGGGATTTGCTCCCAAAACAGCACATGGGGGATACATGGGGAGCCACGTTCGGATGCGGATCTTGGCACCGCGGGGCCACCGGTCCCGACTGCGTCCCACCAAAATCCTCTCCTGCCAAAACCCTCTCTCCAACCCCGCAGCCACCTTGACCAGCAACAGGACGCACCGGGATACCGGGAGAGCACGCAGGGCTCCCGCTTCCCACCGGGAATCACCAAGTGTGCGCAGTCCTGCCTCCCTGCTGCCACAGGGACAGGAGCTCCGTGGCCCTTGGCACTGTAAGCACCCCTAGCCATTCCTGCACTTTTCCTGCCAAAAAGGAGATCTGACACAGTGAAGTTCACGGAGAAGAGCCCGCATGCCATCGCTGCAGAAAAATGTTTCTTTCTTATATGTCCTTTTTATATCTATTTAGAACCTCTTTTTCCAGTTGCCCCTGCAGACCATATCATTTGTGTCCAGCTCCACGATACTATGCTTAAAATTGCAACTGCAATTCCTTAAATTTAATAATGACTTCCCATTCCATCTCTGATCCCTCAGTTTTGCCTCGGCAGGCACTTTGCCCTCCTCCTGTTAGGAGGCTCGCCTGTATCCCAGCAGGCCCTGCTTATTTTCCCTCACCGTTCCCTTCAGGACAGCACGACATCTCCCCATTCAGGAAGGAGGTGAGCAGAAGGCTCGTGCTTTTAACACAAGATACCACAGGGCATTTTCCTTCATTTCGCCCGGGATCTCTGCCTGCAGCCAGGTTACTGTCTCTCAACTACCACTTCCAAGTATCTCCGCTGAAAGACTCACTGTGGTCCGAGAGCCCTTGCTGGAATTCCAGCGTCTAGGAAGAGGATATAAAATATTCCCATACAACAAAGCAATCGCAGATCTCCCCCAAAAGGGCTACTAAAACACTCACTGCATATTTCCTTCCTGCTTTCTCTTGATTTCCCAAGGAACACGTGGACTTGCTATGGGGATTTGAAGCTCCTAGCATGCCAGTGATTGATCCACTCCTTGTGCTCATCACCCCTCCCATCCCAAACACTCCAGAAGCCCCTTTCCCGGTGTGCAGATTCCACCTGAGAGGCAGCACCTCCCAGGCTGCTGGACCAGGCCCTTCTCCAACAAAAACAGCAGCCTTGGGCTGTACCCGTTCTGCCCACGCAGCCCAAATGGTGGTAAATGGATAGATTAAAAGCAGTTCCCTGTTCAAATTAGTGACCTGGCTTGCCAGGGCTCATAACTAGTGCCTGTTGGCACCCATATCATCCCGTCTCCCCTTGTCAGGCAGCAGGATTTTCAGTTTCGGAGCAGGATCAGCCTATGGGAGCAAACGGACACTCAGCCCCGAGTGTGCCGAGGAGGGAGACACAATCCGGGCTGGCGGCCGGAGAGCTTTCCAAGCCCTTGCGCAGCCTGCCTCACGTACACCGAGACCAAAATACATCAATAAAGGCACTACACCGGACACCACGATGTGGAGTGGTGCCAACACACCCCCGGATACAGGGCTGAAACAAGGGGCACCTGCAGCTCTTGGCACTCAGCCTCTCCAGTTGCTTTTCCTCATTAGGAATAGACTCATATATGCACCAGGGTATGAGAAGACTTTAACAACTTATACTATAGCCGTAACTCTCTGGGGAAGGGACTGGTCATTATTCAGGAACAGCACAGAGATCTGCAGGACTTAAATACACCTAGTTTCAAATCCAGTGCCTTAAAAAACACTTGCAGATTCTCACTTCTCCTCCGCTAAAAAAATAAAGGGGATTTAAGGAGTTACCCATGCGAAGCAGCAGAACATCCGTAGCACAAAGCCCCAGCTCTCCTGTTGTGCTGATACCATCCGCAGGGGCAGGGCTGCCTCCAGCTGCCCCTACCAGCCCCACAGCTTGCAGCCACCTCCGTGTCCCACATTCCCCACACAAGGACAGAGCAGCTTCCTGGCGGCGCCTGCTTTTCCAGAACTCCACACACGCTGAAGCTCCAGGTTTTTGCTTCCCAAAGGGCAAGTCCTGTGGGGAGAAACCTGCAGCAGAGCCCCGAGCACCCCCAAAAGTACCCACCCGAAGAGCCCAGGTTGCCCCCGTTGGCTCCTGTTACAGCTAATGAGCCCATTGACCCCAGCTGGGAGCACAATTAGGGTGTCAGCTGGGTGCTGGTGTCAGCTGGGTGCTGGCGCCGTGCCAGCCATCCCGCCGGATTGCCCTGCTGCTCCAAAGGGCGCTGGGAGGCGCTGGGAGAAGCGCTAATGTGGAACCTTATCCCCACAGAGTTAACACTGCTTCCATATGTGTAAAGCCAGCACTGTTTCCATTCCCGTATCCCAGCCGCCGTTCCCGTATCCCGGCTGGATGCTCCCGCCGTGGTGTGCGCTGCAGCGCCAGGGCTCACAGTCAACTCGCTCAACAAGCTGCATTTGTCCCCCAAACGCTAACCAAGGGAAAAATTACATTTTTTAATTTTAATTTTTATTTTTATTTTTGGTTAGTTTCAGGGCAAGGCGACCGGGGATCGGGAACGAGGCAGAATTTGTGCCTGCGTTAGCAGCAGCGCGCAGCGGCTCCCAGCGCGTGTTGAACGCTGCTGCCGTTCTGCAGAATAAAAACCCCAAATATTTGGCTTCGTTTGGCTTTTCCCGCCGCTGCGGAAGTTGCCCCGGTGCTCGTTCAGCTCAGCCCCGTTCCAGAATAGCACTGAAGTGACTGACACCCAAAAAACGCGCGTGTCCTCTGCCGACAGCCGGGTCGGGCGCCCTTCCCGAAGGGAACGCGCATCCCGGAGGCTCCGGATGGGGCCCGCGCTCGCCGCCTGGCCCGTGCCCAGGTGCCTCGAGGCTGCGGCGACTCCGGCGGTGTCAGCACCGCACAGATCCTGCCACAGCGCCGTGGGTGTTTGTCCGGGATCTGCCAGCTGAGATGCGGGAATCTGTGCCGGAGATCTACCCGGGTGTCCCATGGGATCCTCCCGTGGCGGCCAGCACCGAATCCCCTCAGGCCACCCCGGCTTTTGCTGCCCTATGGCCTCACCTGGAAGTGGAAGTTGCTACAGGCAGAAGCGTCTTCGGAGCTGTCACACGCTTGGAATGCAGGGATCCTTCCGGGTACTTGGAATTCCCTTGTGTGCTCTCAGGAGAAGGAAGGCACCTCACCGAAGTGAGGGCTCCTTTCCAGTGGGATCCTCAAGCGCTCTCCTGACAAGGGTCCGGACACGGAGCTGGTTGGAACTCGGCTGCATCCCAGCCCATCCCGAAGGTGCCAAGATGAGTGGTACTCGGGTATCCCAAATACCCGGGTATCCCCGGGCACTGATGGGAATTTTACCTACACCTTCGGGCTCTCGTGGGCCATCAGTGATAAAAAGGTTTTCACTGATACCCAGCAATAAAAAGCATGAAACTGAAAAGCCGGGTAGTTAGTGGGGATAAAAACCAGCTCTCGTGTGCAGGCCCTGTGAGCTGCTGTGTGTCCGTGTGTCCGTGTGTCCGTGCCAGGGCAGGGCGCAATGACATGGCTTAGCAAAGAGGTAAGAACACTAAGGAAAATACAGTAAGATAAAGACACAACCGTTTTTCTGTGAATTGTTTCTGTGTCGGATGTTACGCTGTTTCCTATGCAAGGGAAACGAGGAAAGGCTGTGGGGTGGCAGGCGGTAATGGCTCTGCTGATCCATCTTCCAGACTAACAGGGATGCCAAAGGAAAAATATGACCCTCCAGACCCCCGCCGAATTTACACCATCATGTCAGCCGAAGAGGTAGCCAACGGGAAGAAGTCTCACTGGGCCGAGCTCGAGATCTCGGGTGAGTCCCTCTGGTTTGGGCTTTTGGCTCGTCACGGGCAGAAATCCCACCAGCCCCTTCCCAACAGGAGATCCTGCTCTGCAAACAGGTCTTCCTTGAAGCAGAGGGAAGGAATATTATCCAGTTAGGGATTGCCTGCAAGCATTTTGTGCTCACTGGCCATACCCTTGGTTTAAAGCCTAGCCTGGGCTTGGGTGCTGAGCTCTGAGCAGCACCTCTGCTTCCAGGGAATTGTGCCTTTGCTTCCAGCCTTTTAACCGGGAGCGCCGGGCAATTATTTAAACCCTGTTCAGTGGAAAGATCTCGGAGGGTTTCTTCCTGTGAGAGGGTTCCCCCGCTGGAAATCCCATCGAGCTCTGCCTCGGGGTATTCCGACTTCCCCCGGTGTTTGTATCCCATAATCGGAATGTATCCCATAATCCGAGCGTAGGACTGACTGAGGGGGTGCTGCTTTGCTTTTCTAGGTCGGGTGCGGAGCCTAAGCGTGTCGCTTTGGTCGCTGACACACTTGACAGCTCTGCACCTCAACGACAATAATCTTACTCGCATTCCGCCTGACATTGCCAAGCTCCATAATCTGGTTTACCTGGATCTGTCATCCAACAAGCTCAGAAGTTTACCAGCAGAACTAGGAAACATGGTGTCTCTCAGGTGAGAGAGGGCGTCCTGGATCCCTTGCCAGTAACCTGTTTTGGGGGGATTGGGGCTAAGCGTTTTGTGACTTTCTGCTCATTTAATAATTCTGGAAAAAAAAGAATCAAGATTGGTGCAAAGGCTTAATTCTAGTAATTTTGTTGCACTTTTTATTTTTCTTTTCTGATCTCCATGGCTAGATATCTGTATGTTAAATATTATTCTGCTTTGAAACATTCTCAGTTGGATACTTGGGGACTGGCTACTGTTTAACCTCTCCCTGATGAATTAATTTTGTCTTTTTTATGGGAATATTTTTGGGAATATTTATGGGAAAGGCTTATGAGGAAAGGCTGTTGGGTGGCAGGCAGTAACAGCTGCCCATATTCCTTGGGAATATTTTATGGGAATATTTATGGGAATATTTCAGTTATGCTATGAAATGGGAAGATTGGCATATCTTCCTTTGGTACAAAAACAATCAGAATAGAGATTAGCATCTTTGCAGAGTCCTTTAAGATTTTAAACATCCTTCAAGATTTTCCTTCTGAAGTGATACTGATCCCAAACTTTTTTTCCCTTTGCTGCAGGGAATTGCTTTTAAATAACAATCTGTTACGGGTTTTGCCTTACGAACTTGGACGGCTCTTCCAGCTACAAACCCTGGGTTTGAAAGGTGAGTTCTTCATACTAAAATCCTCCTAGAAACTCCTGAGAGGGTTGGGGATCCAGAGCTGGAGGTGTTAACCCCAACACTTCCTTACAGTTTATTCTAGATGCTAAACTTGTCGCAAAGGTAACTAATCAATGTGGAAAATAACGCTGCTTTGAATGCTTTTAAACCTCATTAGATACTTATCTAGATATTTTAAATAGATAAATAGACCTCTTAACTTATTACATCTTGATTGAGATAAAGGGAGAAAGTCTATAGGTAGTGGCTGTGTTTATAGCATCTGCTGCTCTGGTACTGTAGAGTTAGGGATTTAGGCAATGTAAAGATCTTATAGGTCAGTTTGTCTGTTCTCATTATGGGACATTTTCTGGGGGAAACCTCAAGCAGGCCGGGCAGGGGATCACCCAGCTGCTGTTTTCTTTGCTTGGCAGGCAATCCTTTATCACAAGATATTCTCAGCCTCTACCAGGATCCGGATGGAACTCGAAAGCTACTGAACTACATGCTTGACAATCTAGCAGGTGACAAATCCATAAATCTGACTGACGTTTTAAAAGTAGGTGGCTTTATTGGCAGTGTCTGTCATTCATTCCAGAGTCTGAGCTGCCAAGGAGAGAGTATTTTCTGCCTTTTGTGCTCTGAGATGCATCTTCTGTACTCCTGGCTGTAGGCTGTGGCCTGTGCCTAGAAATTACGCTAACATGGAAACCTCTGGGGATTTTATGGCATAGTTTTGGGAAGCTTGTTCTCCAAATTTTGCCATTCTGTAACTCACTGTGTTTTGTTAAAAGTTCAGATAGTATGGAAAAAGGTGCAGATTGTATAGAAAAAATCAGAGTTTTTCTTTCTAAACTTAAAAGCAAGAAAGCAAAATACTTGGGAATCATAGATCCGACCATTTGTTTCTACTACATTTACCTTTTTCTAGCTTTTAATTTTTATTTCTTTTTATATATCCTCTGGAGTTTAGGATTGCAGGGGGAATTGGGTTTGCAAAGCCAAGAGTGCTGGCTTAACAGTCTTGTTAAGCCAGCAGTTTGATTTAGAAATTATAGTGTACAATGATAAGCCTGAATTAACCACTGCTTCAATTTTTTTTAGTTCATCCAGAGCAGCTGCCTCCAAGGCCATGGATTACTTTAAAAGAACGAGACCAAATTCTACCCTCAGGTAAATCTGGTTTTCTTTTTTTTTTTTCCTCCAGTGTTCAGATAAGTGAAGCACTGAAATTTTTTTATTCAGCTTTATTTTGAGTGAAGTGTCCTAAGTTGTATGAACCAGACTGGCCCTGATCACAGCCATCGGGGTTCATTTGTTGCCAGACAGTTTACGTGTGACCGAGCTGTGCTTCAAGACGTGTCTGCAGATGCCTTTTCTTTCTCTTTTTATCATGGCCCAAGCAAAAGAACTTTCCCTCTTTTCTACATAGGAACTGTAAAATAACTGCATGCAAATGCAATGTCCACACCAAGGGTGACTAATGTTAGTCACTCTTTGAGAAGTCCCTTGGGAGCAGGAGAACGTGCAGAGCGCCTCGTTTTGCAGCTGGTTTGATGCCCTCTGTTGTTGTTCAGGGTGAAGTGCAGGAGGCTGCTTTTCCCCAGCAAATACAACGGCCCTCCCCGGCCTTCCTGAATGCAGCCCTCAAAAAGCATTTGTGAGCTGCCTAAGGAACACAAGTGCTAACGTTGTTATTGCAGAAGGTCAGATTCATAGCTAACAAGGGCAATATTTGCAGGCTTCTTTTCTATTTTAGAAACCTTGGGATATTAGGTCTCCAAAACTTACTTCAGCTCTCAGATCACCTGTCAGCTTTTGTATATACAAGAGTGACAAACCAGCAAAGGACGGAGAAAAAGGGTGGAAATACAACAAAGTCTTTGTGCCATCGCAGCAGTAAAGCTCTGCATTTCTGCTTCCGCTCCCCTTGCAAATGAGTGCACGTCTGCTGACTTGATTTTGTTTTTATAATCAAATTCTGTGAGCAGAAACAGAATTCGGGACTCATGAAGCAGCAGTGCTCCAACCAAGTGAGCTGGTTTGGTCTCTTTGGGTTCTTTTAACTGCTTTTCAAGAGCTGCTCAGTGGAAGAAGCCCAGTGGGTTTTGTTGAGTAAAGCCTTCCAAAATAATCCGTGTCGGATACCACATTTTGGCTTGAATACCTCCAGCGTTGGCTGCTTTGCATGGCTGACATCATTTTCCCCTCTTCCTTTCCTTCTAGCCTCCTTCACAGTCATGTGTTACAACGTGTTGTGCGACAAATACGCCACGCGGCAGCTCTACGGCTACTGCCCGTCCTGGGCGCTCAACTGGGAGTACAGAAAAAAGGGAATCATGGAAGAAATAGTCAACTGCGATGCAGATATCATCAGCCTTCAGGTAACAGCTTTGGCTCACATCAGAAGCAGCAAACATGAACTTCTACCTTTAAAATGTAATATTCTCTTGAGAACGCCGTTTTCTTCCGTGTGCTAAGAGATTCTGGGGCTCACCCAGCCAGACTGTGTCCCCAGCATCTTGTTCCCAGGCCATCTTGTGCTTTACCAGATAAGACAAAGGATTTGGTGTAAAATCAGCTAGACTAATTTTTGGAGTTTACTGCAGAGAGGCAGACTGTAGAATGATAAATCCCCCCATGCTACTGTCTCCTCTCCCCTCCTGCGTGGGACAGAAGCTAAAATGTGTATTTCTCAAAAATAGTCTCCCTGAAAACAGAGCACCTTCATGTTCAGAATTAAGTAGTAGCGGACTGACAAGTTCAGAGTTGGTTGGACTGATACCTGTATGCTTTACTAAATTACACATGTAATTCCATATTAAATTCCATATTGGTTTCTGCTGGATATCTGCAGACCTCCAGACCGTTTTAACCTAGTCCAATGTCCACATCAGTATGTCAGGAAGAGCAGGTTTTGCACCGCTTGCCGGTGTGCAAAACACACCTATCACTTTGCACTTGGGAGTCATGCAGCCTATCAAGGAACCCAAATCTGTTTCCATCAGGCCAATAATCGAGGAAGTGACGTGATTAGGGCAAACGGGAGCCTTTGACTTTGGTTCAAGTTGCTGACTGCAGGCCAAGACAAGCACGCGTTGCCGTACATGATAAGAGGAGCTTCCCTGCCCTTGTCAGTGTCAGATATTTGTGTTCCGTTGCAGGAAGTGGAAACAGAGCAATACTTCACCCTTTTTCTGCCAGCCTTGAAAGACCGAGGATACGACGGATTCTTTTCCCCCAAGTCCCGTGCCAAAATCATGTCTGAGCAGGAGAAAAAGCATGTGGATGGCTGTGCAATATTCTTCAAAACAGAAAAGTAAGGGGCAAAAGTGGCTTATCTTAAAAGCACTCAGGAACAGTTTGATTTGTTATTATGCTTTGGCTGTCACTGTTGAAGGAAAAAAGAAAAGCTCCGTTTGTCTGTAATAAATAATTTATTTTTCTAAAAAGCAGCTTTTAAAAACAAGCAAACGAAAACTTTCATTAGAGGAAGGTTTCCGTTTGCTCTGAACTTAGATGTTTTGCAGCATTTTTAGGCAGCCAAGGAATGAAAACACAACTTCAGGCAGAGTGTTACACAACTGAACACTTCCAGACCCCAGATACCTCACGGCCCAGGAGAGCAGCTCCCTTGCCAGACAGAGAGCCCCACTCTGACTCCCTGGCGCCTCCCAGAACTGCTTTTCCTTTACTAAAATACAAGGACAGAAGAGAGGACCCTCGTAGGGGCTCTGTGACTCGTGTGTCACCGTGTTCACACGCGGATCCGTTTCTTTGCTCAGGTTTAGCCTGGTGCAGAAGCACACGGTGGAGTTCAACCAGGTGGCCATGGCGAACTCGGAGGGCTCGGAAGCGATGCTCAACAGGGTCATGACGAAGGACAACATTGGGGTGGCTGTGGTGCTGGAGGTGCACAAGGAATTATTTGGAGCAAGTGAGTACGAGCACGGTCGTCTTGAAGACTGGTTGTTCCCTTCTGCTTAAGACAGGAATTATTCCTTACCCTGCAGAAGAGCAAGCCCTGTGCATTGAGCTAGTCTGAGCCTAACACAGGCCACGGGTGACAGGATTTTCTGGTTTGGCTGCCCATTTGTCCATACATCCACCATGTATCTGTGTCCTCTCAAGGTTCGTCCTTGCCTTCTTTGGCAATTCAACTCCGTGTGTTTATTTTTCTAGGTATGAAATCACTTCATGTGGACAAGCAGCTGCTCATTGTGGCCAATGCCCACATGCACTGGGACCCTGAATACTCAGATGTGAAGCTCGTCCAGACTATGATGTTTGTCTCAGAACTGAAAAATATCCTCGAGAAAGCCTCAAGCCGGCCTGGTAGCCCAACAGCAGATCCTAATTCTATCCCTCTGGTGCTTTGTGCAGATCTTAACTCACTGCCTGATTCAGGTAGGACACAGAAATCCTAATTTTCTTTTTTTTTTTTAGGATGCTGAATCCTCTTTTCTACTGAGGATTATTTGGTAGTTTGTGCTTTCTTGATTTAGAATGGATAAAAGTTTTCTTAGTTAACAGGTGCCTTTCAAAATCTGAAGGAGGAAAATGAAAGCCCTCTGGAGGAGCAGACTGGGTTTTGGGATGAGCTCTAGGCTCTATAAAAGCCAGTCATGCCTTAAAAGATGCATAGAAAAGCACAAGAAGATCGTAAAATGCAGTGCTAAATAAATAGCCTTGCCTTGAGCAGCACCACTAAGGGGGAATGTAGGGAGTTAACACGAAAACTTTCATCAGTTCGTAATGCAGCTCAATCTAGCTCAGTCTGGCACTCCTTGTGTCAGCAGCTACGCCGGGGTCTCCCCATAATCCTAAAAAGTTGTTGTGAAACCCTCTGGAGAGCCCCTGGTTCTGGCTGCAGGTCAGAAAGGGACAAATACCTCTCATAGAGGGATGAGACGGTGTCCGCTGGGTGGATTTTCCCTTAGGTGGGAAGCTCTTCCCGACTCCCCGGGCTCGCTTCTTGGTGCTTGGGGTCAAAACACCCGGAACGCCGGGAGGCTTTTGAAGCAACTCACCGGGCCATTCCCTTCGCCCGCAGGGGTAGTGGAATACCTGAGCAACGGCATCGTGGCTGACAACCACAAGGACTTCAAGGAGCTGCGTTACAACGAGTGTCTCATGAACTTCAGCGGCAGCGGGAAGAACGGCGCTGCCGAGGGGAGGATCACGCACGGCTTCCAGCTCAAGAGCGCCTACGAGAACAACCTGATGCCTTACACCAATTACACCTTTGATTTCAAAGTAAGCGGCGGCCTCTTTCCGGCGCGGCGGGCGCTCACCGGGTCTCTCCAGGAGGCCCTCTTAATTCTCTGCCACTGAGCTGGTCTGGTCTCGGGTGCCCTAAGGGCTTCACCGCCGGTTCCTGCCCCAGACCCCTGGAAACTCCAGGTGTGTCAGAGCGATTTTAAGCTCCTGAAGCAGACCCTGGTCGGTGACTTAGGATGGAGAGAGCACGCTGAGCACGGAGAGGTTCCTGCGTTTGCTAACGCCGGTGCCGGCGCCGCACGGGCTGCTCCGGACAGCAGCGGGAGGCGAGTGGGGCTCGGGCCGCCAACCCCGCATCCCTTCTCACTGTCGTCTTTCTCTTTCTCCCCAGGGTGTGATTGACTACATTTTCTATTCCAACACTCACATGAACGTGCTTGGTGTCCTGGGGCCTTTGGACCCTCAGTGGCTGGTTGAGAACAACATCACTGGGTGTCCCCACCCTCACATCCCTTCCGACCACTTCTCACTGTTAACCCAGCTCGAGCTCCATCCTCCGCTCCTGCCTCTTGTCAACGGCGTGCACTTGCCCAGCAGGAGGTAGTGCCGCCCTGCCCCGCCGCGGGCACGGACCTGTTCACACGGACCTGTACAGTTGTAAATCAGAGTATATAGGAGTGAAGTATGGCCAACCTTAAGCTGCTTCTTCAAGCTCCTCTCCTTACGTGTTTCATATGAGATTTTTGCACATTTTTGGTGCATATCGGTATCATTTGGCACTAGGGCTGGAACCAAAGTATTATTCCCTTTCCAGGTTTTTAATTTAATTGTTTTTTTTAAAAAAAATGGCAAGCTTTTTCTTTTCAGTAGGAAGCTGCACTTAAAAGTGGACAAATGAGATTAAAGACTTGCATAATAGCGTATTTAAAGATGATTTTTTTTTTTCCAGAACATGGCAAAATGAGCCACCCTTTTAGGAGAAACAAAAACAAAAGTAGAAGTGGTTTGTCTGGTAGGAAGTATATTAGAAATGCTGTTTGTCTGAATCCAAACTGGAGACTGAACTCTGCATCCAAAATAAATTTTGCACATCAGCAAAGCACTTAATATTTGACTATAAATTATTAGCAGTGTGGCCCTGCCCGTTGCGCAGCTAACAGCAGAAAACCAAAGATGGCTTTAGAGGCCACAGTGACACCTAAATTCTCCCGCCGTAATTTCATTCCCAGTGACCCTACAGCAAGCAGGAGGTTGCACTTGAGCATTTCCTGCCCTGCTGGCTTCTCAAGCTGCAGAGGTACCAGGAATTTGGAGCTCTGAAGAACCAGGTCCCTTCTGGGTGAGACGCCGGGCGCCCGGCCGGGCTCTGTCCAAGCAAGGTGGCCCTGTCCGGGAGCCGCCTTTCCAAAGGACAAGCACCGGCACTTGGAGAGTTGCCAGCGTTTGAGGTCGGGGAGAAGAGAAAATGAAGCCCTGGGTCCTTTGCTCCAGGTCAGTCGCAAAGGTGGGAAGCTCCGGAGCAGCCGGTCCCGCCAGGGACACGGGGAAAAGCCGCTGGAAACGATGGCACTTCTGTCCCCCAAGCGCATAGGGAGCAGCTGCCTGGGAGCTTTTTCCACGGGGGGAGGATGGGGGGAGCCGTAATCATTCCTTGGATTATTTTTCCTGACCCTAGTTGCCAAATAGCCATCCTTAGTTTTTAATACTCTTCTTTTCTGTTGTCGGTCAGGGTTGAATTAAAAGGCTGCTGGTTCATTCCCAACTGTTAACGCTCTTTAGATGTGTTGGAAGTGGGTTTTTTTTTCCCCTCCATTCTTCTTCTTTTTATGCTCGAGGTGGCCAGTTCAAAACCTTGTGCCTCAAGAGGCATTAAACATAATGCAATTTTCTGAAAAAAAAAAAAATTTGGTTGGCTGCTTGATGTTTAAAAAAAAAAAAAGGCACAGTAATAGGAAAAGGTTGTGTCTGTGTTTTTAAGTTTTTCTTTATTCTGCTTTTTTGCTGCTATAAGATTTTCTTGAATTTATATTTTAAACTTTTCATGCACTTTACTGTTTCTAGTCTCAAAATGTGATATTTTTAATAAACGAAAAAATTTTCCATTACGTGAATGAAATTTTTAAACAGATCGATGGCCTATATTTATGTCTCAGTCGTACACTTTAAAAAAAAAAAAAAGTCAAATTTAAATTGTGCAGTTAGTTTGAATTTCTAAGGAGCCATCTGCTGCCTTACAAAAAGGACAATTCAGGCCGCTCCTCCGCTCTTTTGCTAGACATTTCCTTGGTCATTTTATCCATAGGAAACCATCCATAGGAAAAAAAAAAATAGACCTAGGGGAGAAAATAGTCCCTGACTTTTGTTGGGGGGCTGGGGAAAAGAGGGGTGAATAGATGGGCAAAATTGGTTCAACGCAGCGGCAACTCCCTTGCAAAAGAAGTGCCTAAAAACGGAGGCGTCCCCTGTTGTCTGGTGGCAACTGGGAGCGATGGGGAAAGCCACAGGCAGGACCCGCTCCCAAAATCCCTTCCCAAGGATGGAGGTTTCCTCTGGGTGCGGGTCTCTCTCACTGTACATACCTCACACAGGCGCCGCGCACACAACGCAATAGGAAAGTAGAATAGCAGGAAAAACTTAATTTTCTGGACATTGCCTTTCCGTAACCAGCCACGGGATCCGTCCCGGAGAGGCGCCCTCGGCACGAGCAATACTGCCCACCGGACTTCATTCCCGATGGATTTTGGAGCTGTTTGTATACAATGGAATTCCAAGCTCTCCGATGACTGCGCATGAGCTGCCGAGGAGCCCGTTTGTTAATAAAACCAAGAGCGACCTGTTGTAGGGCAGGGAGGCAGAGGGGGAGAGCAGAGCGGGTGGGCACGGGGGCAGCTGAGACCCGACGTGGCTGCGTGCCCCACAGGGGGTTCCTCTGCCCCATAGCACACACTGTGCTTTTTAAAACGTGATTTTAACAACTACTGTGCAAAAAAAATATGCTTTTTTTCTTTTTTAAATCTTACCTTTTGCATGTCAGGCTCCCCCTCTTCCCCTCTCCATGTCCCTTGCACACAGGGAAGGAGCAGTTGGGGGCGGCGCGTTCATCCCCGCTCCGAGGAGCTGCCCCTCATGCCCGGCTCGGCATCGGATACGGGCAGCTCCCATGGCTGCTCCGTGCCCCCCGCCCGGCCTGGATTCCCAAGCTCCATCCCAGCGCCACCTCCGCACAGCCACCAGCAAAGACAAGAAACCTTCGAGGAGCAGCTGCCTGAAACCTGCTGTGGTCAATCTGTTACATCTGGGCATCTGTGTGTCTCTTTGTATATCTAAACATATATATACATACATATATATATATAAAAGAGTTTTTTACAACATGGCTGGATATCCTTGTTTGGTCATTTTAACATTTTGGGGTGAACGTGTCTGCATCGGGTACAGCACAACGGGGTCTCAGAGCAGCTTTTCTTCCTGCAGCCACGAGGCCAACTTTCCCTATGGGTGTCTAGCATTCACCAAGAGATACTTCATTTCCCCAGGTATTCTTATGAAGAGCCAAGGCACAACTTGAATGTCCTTTTTGTTTTTTCCCGGAAGGCCCCTCTCCCTGCTACACCGGGAGGCCATCGGCCTAAGCGTGTCCTTCCCGGGAGCTCAGCCTGGCCCTCTGAGAGGACCCCAAGAGCTCGGCGGGAGAAACGTCCTCTCCTCCTCCCTCTCAGTTGGATTTTTGAGTCTCTGCTTCCGTGACGGATCCGGGTGGATCCAGGCACAGCTACATCCGAGCGGGCATCGTATCACGTGGCCACTCTTGGTGCCACGTGCTTAGCTTTACCTGCGGAAAATGAGGGCCAGGGCAAAAAGCAGAGCCAGGGAGATAGGCCCTGGAGCGGCGCAGCCTTCACCCCAGCTTGCTCGTCAGAAGAGATTTAACTCTATAGCAAAAAACGCAACACAATAAGGTCTCCGGGATTCGGCTTTATTGGAGGATGAAGGAGTAGAGGGACACAGTGGCTCAGAGGAGGGCTAAAAAGCAGGGGGAGCGACGCGCGTGCAGGTGGGCATGGGGCTGGCGGCGCCGTGGAGGGCAGCGCAGCCCAAGCCAGGGGGCCTTTCCCCCCACAGCAGGGGGCAGCGGCTCGCTCGGCTCTCACCTCCCCTCCACTGCACGGCGAGGCCTCGAGGGACCCTGGTGCTTGGTCTGGTCCTCGCTATGGACCTGGCTGCCGCCTCCCAGCACGTCGGCCCGTGCCGAGCGCACGTCTGGCTGCAGCTGCCTTTGCTCCAAAGCAAATAACCCACTCGCGGTGCTGGTCTCCCCACACAACCCGCTGCCTTACTTGGGGCTTTGGCGCCTTGTTTTTAACTCCACATCACGTCACTGCACCCGCCGCCTGCTTGGGTTTTGCCCTGTCCACCCCAGAGGCCGGTGCCACTTCCCAAGGGGGACAGTGGGAGGGCCGCTCGAGGGCACTCCCCACACTGAACTGAACGGTCCTGCCTTTTCCTACCCTCATAGCAGCCCTGAGAGGGAGATATCCGAGCCCCTGAACTAATACTGTTTTCCTCCCTCTTTCAGTTTTTGATCTCCTTCCCCCGCCCCCTTCCCCAGGCCGCGCTGCAGGTCCCGCACGCCCTGGACGCCCAGGGCTCCGCAGCTGCCGCTCTCCTGGCTCCTGGGCGCTGCTCTCTCCTCCCGCGGGCTGGAAGAGGCCTCGGCGCAGCCGCCACGAGGTCCCCTCGAGCTCCCCGCGCAGGCCCAGGAGGCCGCAAGGGGGGATCCAGCCCAGGGCAGGGGGCAGGACGGGGGCTGGGTGTCCAAACCCCCGGCACATCCTGCCCTTGGGCAAGTCCCCAGCACCTGGATCACCTGGGGCCCTGCTGCTGTGTGAGGAGCCCCAGGCACCTGCGTACTTAGGGTCCCCGCGGAGGAAGCAGAGCGGCCACGTGGGGCTGGGCGAGCGGAGCCCAGGGCTGGGGGTTCATCCTTTTATTGAGGCTGTGGGGAGCAACGCCAGGAGCGGAGCGAGCCGCGGATTTGCACTGCTGAGGCCAGTGCTGCCGCTCCGTCCCCAACGGCGAATAAACCCCTGGGGGAGGCGGGCAGCCCCACAAGGACCTGGGCAGCTATGGGGCCGCACACCGCTGCTCCGCTGCCTGGCGCGGAACCGGCGCCGCTGCTTTTTTGCTGGCGTTCCTGCAGGTTGGGAGGTCAGGAAGGAGAGGAAAACATGAGGGCAGGGCTGGCGTGGGGCACGCTCGGGGGCAGCTGGTGGGGCGCTGTGCCTACCTCTGCATGAGCCTGTGCAGGAGCACCTGGATCCAGGGCGCCTCGGGAGCCACGCACACCTTCTTATTCTTCTTCAGGGAGAGGCTAAAAGGCAACGGGACACAGTGAGGCCCTTGCCAGGAAATTTCTTCTGCCCCCTGGGGCTGAGGAGACAGGGGGTTCCCTCCCGGTGCTTCAGCAGCAATGGGGCCTGCCACTCACATGATCTCCTTCCTGCGGCAGTAAATCCCGGGCGCGAGGACGTCGATGGCCAGGACCATGCCCAAGGGGACCACCTGGGAGGTGGATTTGAGGCACTTGCAGCGCTTGTTGGTAAGCAGGCTCTCCAGCGACACACCTGCACCCAGAGCAGCCCACAGGGCCCACTGGCACCGGCCCACGGCGCGGGGACGCCGGGGTCCCCAGGAGCAAAGCCAGCAGAAAACAGTTAGGGAAAAGCAACACGGCAGGGAGCTCCAAAGGCAAAGGGGAGGAGAAACAGAAGTCCGAAGGACAGCAGCAGGGCAGGAAACCCTCCATTAAAAGCTACTCACCAGTAACCGGTGCCAAGTGGCTGAGGAGCAGCGCGAGGGCCAGCGCGGCCGGCGGCAGCCTCATCCCTGCTGAAACGCCCGGAGCGCGGCCGGCAGCGACACGCGGGGCCCCTTTATAGCCCCGCCGCGGGGGAATTCTCGCAGTAGGAAACAGAGAGGGCCCCGCTTCTGCCCAGGCGGTCCTTCTGCTTCCCTCCCTGCCGCTTCCCAGCGCACACGTGGGAGGCTGGGCAGCAACGTGGGGCGAGGCGAGGGTGGGAGCCCGGCGCCACGGTCCCTCGGCACCCCGCGAGCTCCCACAGGGCAGCGCTGCCCGAGCCACAGCCCGCAGGACGGGCAGCCTCACGCACCCTGGGGACAGCAGCCGGGTGGGTGTGCGGCAGGGCCGGTGCTGGACGCCACCGTGAAGGTTCTCGGGCTCGTGGTACCAAGACAGCCCCAACGCAGGGGCTCTGGCACTCGCATAACTCCGCACAAGGAGCAGGATTGCTGCCCTCCTCTGAGCAACGCTGACACAACGGGGCCGGCAGTGACACGGCGGAACACAAGTGCAGAAGGGCAACAGGAGAGCACCTTTGTGGGCCTGTTAATGCCCCTCTTGCTAACCCTAGCCCTCCCGCTGAGGGTCTACCCAGGTGGCAGCCCTTGCTCCCACCTCGTGCTCCAACACGGCCATCTCTGACCTGCTTCCCAGAGTCCCCCCCAGCCCTCACATCCAGAGAGGGCAGCCAAAGATGATGATGGCAACAGGCAGATGGGTGATGCCAACTTTAATAGAGAGCCCCATGGGAGCGCCGAGGGGAGCTCACAGGAGCCGCGGGGCACGTGGCGCGAGGCCGAGAGGCAGGCGGGCGTGGGGGCTTGGGTGTGCAGGGGGCCGCCAGCACCACGGAGGGGCAACGCGAGCGGGCGGCAGCGCTGCGGGGCTGGGGGACGGCCGCTGCTCCGGCCATCTGTGGCTCCCAAGGCAGCTTCCTCAGCGCGGAGCCTCTTTCTTCCTCCTGCCCAAGGCGGAAAGGGGCAATGGGGTCAAGAGGGGGCCTGCCGCCCCGGGGCCAGTGGTGGCCTCAGGGGGGTCATTCGCGGCTGGGGAGCCAGGAGGACGACTTACACACTGGGAAGGTCTTGCAGGAGTTTCTTCACCCACAGGGTGTTGGGCTGCACGCACACTCGCTTGCGGGTTTTCAACACGATGCTGGAAAAGATGCCGGGGCGATGGCGCCGTGAGGGGAGCCGGGGCAGTGGCCACGGAGCCGGAGCGTCCAACGGCAGGACAATGCCAAGGTGCCGGCACGGCCACGTCGCCACTTACATGACCTCCTGGCGCCGGCAGCTGCTCCCCGCCGGCCTCACCTCGACGCTCTCGTAGAGCCGCGGCGCGATGAAGCTGCTCGTGGTCTTGGCGCAGCGGCAGCTCAGGTTGCTGTTGGCTTCCAGCAGCCCTGCGGGCACAGCGGGGCTGTGGCCCAGGCCCCAAACCCGCCACCCCCCAGCCCCAGCCCCTCTCTAGAGGGCCCCTCCGCTAGCTCCCTCCAGGAAATAAGGGAAAAAAAGGGTCAGAAAAATAAAACTGCGGGGAAAAAGGGAGGGTGGCCTCACCTGCGTCAGCGGGGCGGTGGGCACCCAGCAGCAGCCAGAGCAGCACGGCCGCCCGGCACGCCATGGTGTCCCGCAGGGCACCCGGGGCAGGAAGCGGCGGCTCCCGGAGCCGCTGGCACCTATTTGAGCAGGGAAATAGGAGAAGTGAAGCCGCAGCTTCCCCCAGCTCCCGCAGCCCGGTGCTGCTGCGTGGGGGGTTTTGCCCGGCGCCCTTCCCTGCTGGAGGCGGCTGCCGAGCCGGCAGCGGCACTCGTGGAAAGCGGCTCCGCACTCGGCTTCCCTAAAGCCCTTCTGCTCGGCCCTTCCTGAGCCGCCCCTTCTTGTAAAGGCAGCCGCTCTTCCCGCCGCTGGTTCTTCCTAGCCCGCACTACCCCCAAATCTCAAGCTTTTTGACTTTTTTATTCTTTTTTCCTATTCTGGGGAAGGAACAGATATTACTCATTTCAATACAGGTGCTATCCCTGAGTCAGCACAGGCCACGCTATGTGGCTGCTGCTCCACACTACCCTAGGCACCCACTTGCTCATGTCTTATATATTTATATTGTGCACGTGTGTGTCTGCCTTCCTCCACTCTGGGGCTGTGTGAGGCCAGGTTGGTGCCAGGCAAGTGCTGCTGAATGGCAGAGGCTCTCAGGGAAGTGACTGCCCGTGACTCCCTGGAAAAGGGGATTTTGCAGCCCCAGAGCCGGCACCTCCCACGGGCTGCACGGCTGCCGACGTGCCTGCTCGCACAGCGCTAAGGGCAGCGAGCACCATGCCCGTTTCGTGCTCATCCAGACACATCCTGTGCCCAGATCTCCCCTCAGCCCCAGCTTTGGGGGCACTTGCTTTTGCCATTTAGCCCGTGGCCACTTATCCCATATCTGCCAAGCAGGTCCCGGCTGCCGCTCTTTTGAGTTCTGTCAAAACGATGTTCTAGGCAAGATCCAACAAAACTCTGAGAGGAAAAGAAATACAGATTTTATTCGGCTTGAGTTTTCGGGGCTTGACAATCAGGGGCATGGAATAAAATAGGACGTGTGGCCTGTCCACGAGTGCTTCATACCAAAGGCTTTGGAAAACTGTCCCTGTGGAGGCAGGAAGAGCCCTTGCAAGGGGACATGTCCCAGGTGACTAAAGGAGAGGTCTGCACTCACGCGGCTCTGCCACCCAGTGCTGGGGAAAACGCACCCATGGGAGGGCTGCAGAGCCCGGCGGCCACGGAGGGGGACAGCCCCAGGGCTCTGGGGACGTTTTGGGCCTCGAGGCTCTGGACAGCAGCTTCCTTAGCAGGAATCTCACTTTTTCTTCCTGCAGAAAGCAGAAGGAGGGGAAACGGGTGAAGGCGCCGGCGGGGCCGCGGGGGAGGAAGCGCCTGCGCGCAGCCAGCAAAGGCGCCGTGCTTTCCCCGCGCCCGGGTGATGCTCCACGTCACCCCGCAGACACTCACGTGCCAGCGATCCGCTTGAGCAGCTTCTTCACCCAAAGCGCCTCAGGATTCACGCACACCTTGGAGGAGGTTCTTAACTTGATTCTGGAACAGAAGCAGAGCTTGCCACTGTTACTCTCCCTCTAGGGCAGGTAGGTGAGCAGCTGGAGCGGATCCGTGAGCAACAGCTTCCTCCTGCCCTCCCAGGGTTTAGGAGGGATGCAGGGGGGATGCAGAAAGCTGCTTGCAGAAGGAGGCAACAGGACAGTGTGGAGACAGTTAAAAACAAGATGCAACAAATCCCCGTGCCCAGCTGAGACTGCCTCCCAAAGGCAGGTTTCCCTGCAGATTTACACACGAGGAAGCTGTTGGCAAAGCAGGAGTAAGGACACTGCATCCATTGCTCGTCCATTGGGACCAATGGGAGAGAACAAATAGGTGCCAGAAAGCAAAAGCAAAAGCAGGTAATTTAATGCACTGTCATTTAACGCACTGCTTCAGTAAACACAGCAGTAATGAGACCAGGGCTGGCACCAAAATGCTGCCTGCTCTCGGCAGTGCTCTATCTTGGGAGGGAAAATACGTGTCTGGGGTATGACTCCTCCTACCAAGGCATCTAAAGAGGCACTTCCTCCAGAATGCGAATGCCACTGCTGAGGAAAGAGCCTTTCCACTACTGGAAAGGTTTGCCCACATTGTCAGCACCTCATTTCTGGATTACAACTTTGGAGGGACCAAAGGAGGTAGGAGGCAGGTGGCGTTTCCTGGGTCCGGACAGGCTGAAAATGCCACCAGAGCGCTCCCCAGGGACAGCATGGCCCTTCTGCTCCCCAGAATCCAAACCAGTGGATTGTTGCTCATAAAAGAAGAAAGGGCAGCGGGGCAGCGTGGTGGCTGCCCCAGTGGAGGCATCATGCTCACTCACATGATCTCCGTGCGCCTGCAGGTGCTGCCCACGGGCCGGATCTCGAGGCTCTCGTAC
>JAVCKT010001165.1:0-11989 GCA_032273925.1 Rhynchotus rufescens | reverse complement strand
ATTAAAATCATCTGTATAAAAGAGGTTTCCAGGATTGCCTCCGAGGATGAGTTGTGGCAGAGTTGTGTCTCATGAAGGGTATCTACACAGTAAAGTGATAAGAAAAAAATATTAACATTGAAAGATCATAGCAGCTCTGCTCTGTCTTATGAAACATTTTAACACCATACTAGGTTTAAGCAACTTGTATGGTCAGATACAACTAGTACAAGACATACTGAACTTTAAGAGTCTCAAAACACCCTTGAAGGTGTCAAAACATAAAACTTGAGCTGTTTATACTGTGTTAAGTATAGCAGCTTTTTGCTCAATACAGCTCAAACAAGAAAGGCAGTCCATCTCAAGAGAGAGAAAATACAACTTTTTTTTTTCTTTTTTAATCATAATAGCAATAATTTAACACAAGTAGGCTTGATCATATAAGCTAGTTCCACTCATTTTAAAACTCTCACAGAAGTAGCCCTGGAACTGACCACATGATGAGCATAAAAGACATGGGTACCGTGTTACAGCTTAAAAAGCTTTTACAGAATACAAGTAAAGAAAAGATTTAGGAAGTGAATTTTTCTTTTCTTTCCAAATTCCACTTGCCAGTTCACTACATAGAATGCTTTAATCATTTCTAAAACAATGTCATTATTCACATTTCACAGCATTTGTCAAGAGATGCTTACATGTTCTTCCTTTGCTCCTTGTATTCCTTGCCTTTTGATATCCTCATAATGCTAAACTATTTCTTAAGAGTGATTTTTTTTTGAAATAAATAGAATTTTCAAGTGTTTTGCTCTCCACATTTAAACTCTTTAAAATTGCCTCCGACATAGGACATGAATGGAGTAATTTTTTTTAAAGGCAAAAAAGATTGTTTTGTGAGATTTTCAGTGGAAAAGAAGCTAGCATTGCCTTTGAGCTGTCAAATATAATTGCCTTTCAAAGACAGACCTATGCTGCACTTTTTTAATTTTTTCCACTTTGAGGTTTATTAAAGTACAATTGTAAAGAGGAACTCTCAAGTGATGTCATACTTTCATAAAATAAAAAGTTACAATTTGAAGTTTAGCAGCACTGCCACAGACTCTTAACTGTTCTTGCTATATTATATTTAATTTAGGGTGTAAGGATACACCATGGGTAATGACGAAAGCATTGTATATAAATTTATTCCAGTTCTCCTTTCACTTCTGTTTTGGAAGAGGGTGTTTTTAATGTTTTTGAAACACGATTAATTTTTTTAAAAACAGGTGTCTTAAACTGCACCATCTGAATGAGGTCATCAGAGTGCAATGAGCTACCACCTATTTGGCTAGCACATAGGATAGTGGAGCTACTACAATAAGAAGTTAATAAGCTCACAAATCAAAATGCACTGAAAGTCAAAAAAAGTTCACAAACAGTTCTAGCTATAGAGTAAAACTATTTTTATTTTTTTAGTATTTAGTATTTTTTAGGTCAGATTGCCAAAACAGAGGCAGAGAATACGAAACATAAATAGTTTATGCCTATACCTATGATATTTATAACATTTGTTTAGATTGCCAGATATTTTAAAGGAAATTATAATATTTTTAAAGGAAACTTACTTTGGATTGATTAAAAATATATTTATTAAAATACATTTGTATTTTTAAAATTTCACTTGACACCCTTGATTTTACAAATTTGAGGTTATCTTCACCTTTCTCAATTCCAATGTATAATCTAGTAAAAAAAAAAAAAAGGACAAAGAAAACACTACCTACTTTTATGTATAGTTTAAGCAACAACAGACTACTGAAAACAGAGGACAAAGGAATATGCATGGATAAATACAGCAGCAGTTTTCTGTAGCTTGTAAATCATAAACAGAACTGGTATCTGATCACTGATTTGGGGAAAGCATAAACTAGCACTTGTTCTGAGACTTTTACTCAGTAGCTTACTTTCTCAACTTTTGAATTCTTCCATCTGTAAGTTTTACTTCCAAACCCTTTTCGACCCAAGAACTGGTCCCATTACAAAGCATATTTAGAAACTTTCCTGCATTTGCTAAATTACAATCAAATACACTATAAAGGTTTTACATTAAACTGAGATACCTATATTTCCATTCTAATTTCAGAATTTATTTTTGTTTGGATTGCAGTACCCAGAGCTTCCTTGAACCCCTAAATTTCCGTCTTCCTTGAACACCTAAAATTGCATTTCCACTGTTGGCTATTTACCCAGTACAAAAAACTAAAATAAACAGAGGGCAAAATGTGAAAACTTTCTTATCTTTCCCAGCCGTATAGAAAACAACCATGGCTAGGGGAGAGGAGAAAAAAAAGAAGGCAACATAAATAGAGCTTTCAACAAGGAGTTTTTCATGTGCATTATTTTCTCCCCTCTACAGGAATTGTAAAACAATACAACTTCCCTCATTCTCCTCTAATCATACATGATCACATTTACTCCCTCTGCCTCAGTTTCATAAATAATATGTAACAGGGGTCCTTGTACAAATTTCCTTTTGAAGGGAATTTATAGCAGAAGAAAATCAGAAATTATTTAGTATTTTGGAATTGCCAAAGATCCATATTCCAGATTTCCATATGTGTAACAGCCACTGAAAAGTCACCGTAAGTAAATATACTGTTTTTGTTAGTATGCTTAATCCTTATTCTTTTTTAACTATTTTGTACTTATTTTCACACTGTAACTATCTCCCAGGAAGAGAACAGTGGTTTTGTTTGCTAACTGGACACCAGGAAACTACACTTGCATACTGTATTTTCAGTTTATCCTCAAAAGCTTGAAGGAATGTAAACTGTCTCTACATACCTTATAAATTCTAAAATATTTGCACTTGCACGCCTAACTTTGTAAAGGCTACGGGGGTATTTGAGCAGGTTAGCAGGGTAGAGAAGTTTCCTCTGATGAGATACGGTAGTAATGAAAGGCAGAGAAAACAGAGCTTTTCAACTACTGCAGAAATGCTGATAAAGACCAAGTATTTTTTTGGAGGGCAAAAAACAAACTAACTGAAGGGGATACAAGTAATATGCATTTTTTAAAATTCAACCAACTTGTTATCAGGAATTAATGTGCACCTACAACTTCAATAAGTGGATGAGTGTTACTGGTTTCATTTGTTAACATTGATCAAATTGGAATAAAAGTCCACCCACAGAACAGCACAGCATCCAAGGTATAACTAGGATAGAAAAGCTTTGCTTCACGCTAATAGTGGCCATGGTGAAGTATAAATACTGACCTTGGGAGGTGGTCAACAGCATCAATTTTGACTGGGGCAAGCAAAGCCACCCAATTGGTGGCTTGATTTACAGAAATACTGGGCATATTTTGAAATATGTCTATTTCAAAATAAGCGAGGCATATGTGTTTCAAGCAAGTTCAAAGCCTAGAACAAACTATATATTCAATTCCAAAGGTTAAATAAAATATGGGTATCAGTTATGTGAAATGACTTCCTTCAGTATTAGAAGAGTCATTTTCCTTCACTCTGCAATGCCTTTGTGAATACAAACTTCGGAGAACCCACAGGAGACATGAAAAAAAAAAATCAGTCAATACACTCAGTGCTCAGTGCTTTCTCTTTTAAGACACCACATTTACAGACCTTGTCACAACAAGGTCCTTGATGTTATCGAAGCAATTTCAAGATACTTTAATCACTAGCAAAACTCAGTAACCTGACAAGACAAATTTGGGCCAGAAAGATTTCAGTAATTTGAAAGGAAGGTTATTGACTGATGTAATTTCATTTGGATGTGACTGAATCCAATTGATCTGTTTTTTGCAATGCATATCTTCCTTCTGCAGCTGTGTGTCTCTGATTCAGTCTGCAAGTCCAAGGAGTGACTATCCGTTTCCTCTCAAAGCAAAAACTCCTCAGTCCTCCTGCCTTTATTTAGAATAAGTATGTGCAAGCATTTTCATTTTTAATCTCTATACTCACTGTAAGAAAAAATACGTACTCAACCGAACACTTAGATTGGGCATTTATCCAAATCTGGCAATTGCTAACATATTATGTTCAAAAACAGATAGTAGAACATATCATTTCTTTGTATTTTATATCAAAATAAGCTTGTTAAGGCTTGTGCAATATGAGGTGACATAAGAGTACAAAGTTAATTCTCAAATCTTAGCAGATCTACACTAACTGAGTAATTTAAACTGAAACGGGCTGTACATGTTTTCAGTTGAGTACTTAAGGAGACCCAAAATAGTAAATTGTTTGGCATTTAAAGAGCATAATGATTTGTAAACACATACGTATGAAGTTAAATCTTCCAACACAACTTTAGTTTATAATAGTTTTAATAGAAGAGAGGTCTACTACTAGACCTCTTTTAATTAAGGAGGATAAACATTGAGAGAAAGAGCATTATGGTCAAGATGAGGAGCAAGCAAAGCCTTCAGTCGAAATGAACCAGCTACCACTTCCAGATCTAGTCTTTGCTAGCACTGTACTTTGGTGCAGTGCTAAAAGTAAGTAACAGTTATGCTTCATCAGATGTAAGGTTAACTCAAATTGACTCTAATACGCACCTCAGAGTGGCTTACATGCATAAATGCATTAACTTCTTCCAAAATTCAGTATAACTATTTTAACTCATTTCTTTTTAAGGTAAATTTAAAAGTTTGTATTTTTTTTTTGTACTGCAAATAATTAAATATTCTGACACCTCATCTCAAAGACAAACCACTTTCAGACTAAACGAAACTACTCATCTCTAAGTAATTTAGACGGTTCCATAACTAAACTCCTCACCAATACACAAACTGCAGTTTTCTTCTTGTTTTCAAAAATGTAACAAATGACAAAATGGCTTTACTGCATTTTCCATGGTAATAATTAAAAATCTGGCTCATAATTCATCTCATGTATGCTGCAATACAGCATAAAACTTTTCTCCTCTCTGCAATACTATTGGTATCAAATAAGGATTTAGCTGTCATTTCTTTCTTTCAGGAGGTGATACTTTTCAGATATTTGAATAACTGAATGATTATAGATATTATCTTAATTTTATGATAATGAATCAATATTTGAATCAGGATATGGCAATAGATGTTGCAAAAAATGTAGCTGGCAGATCATCTCTTTTTAAAGTACAAAACAGAATTTAATAGAATGTTTCTGTCTACAGAATGATTAATGACTGCAATATAGACTCTAAAAGTATCAACACCTAAAAGTAAAAAGGTTCAGAAAGTTCACAAAAGAAATGCAGCTTTTTATTGAGATTCAGAAAGAAATGAAGCCTTCTACAAAACAGAATTTTATATTTACAAAAATATTTGCAAATACTAAACTGATTCTCAATCTTTTTTAATAATTGTGATCTCCCTCAAATACTGTGACAGAGAACAAATTTATCCCTGGAACAGAAGTACAATTAAGCCAAGAGTAATCATGTGATAATGTCAGTAAATACAATACAATTAAAATTGTCTTGAAGCAGTGGAATTCACAACGTTGGAGTACCTTCTCAAAAGTAATGACTTTACCACATGCTCAGTTTTTCTTCAGTTTTTGTGTTGGTTCTGAAAGCCAACAGATGGGCAATTTCACTAAAGCATATTTTCTGACAGCAAAGTTTCATATTATGTTCAACTATGTCATTCAATAAATTTAAAAAATGCAAAAAAGTCTAAATAAGAAGACAAAGAATAGAGGTAATGTAAGCACTGAAATTTAAAAAGCTATTTTACCTATGCAACACAAATTTGATTTATCATGTCTTAATTTTGAATTATACAGATATTGATCTTGTAAATCAAATCTATTTCTTAACAGTTGAAATATCTTTTTTTCAAAATACTAGATAATATTTAATGTATTCTGATCTACCACTTACGGAAATTCATGGTTTGAAAAATCAAACTGTTTCACAGGAAAGCCATCTGGTATATAGCTCTCACACTAGTTGGCTTTTATTTTTCCCTTTCTCTTTGTTCTGGAAGATGGGATGAAATGAAATAAATAATTAAGAAAACTTTTGCACTGCAGAGGTAATTTGGCTTTTACTCATTTTATATACAATTTTGACAAAAAAAAATGCCTAGCTGGCTTAGAAAGCAAAACCTGTAAGCCTCCCTCTAATTAAGAAAAAGGGGCTAAAATCAGCTGAGTTCTGGTAGTCCTTCAGTGCCTTCCTATATTTTTGTATCATCTCAGAAGTCAATAAAAGTTCTGTCACAACTCAGTGAGTATGTCTAACCTACATATTTTAATGTTGTAAGAGTGTTTTTGTTTTGTTTTATTTTTTAATCAGAGTCACGGTACCTACAGTGGCAGCCTTCTGCGTAGGCATCCCTGCAGCAACATTTGCAGAAAATCCACAGAATTAGCCCCAGCATCAACTGCTTTGCTTAGTCCTAAAGTAGGTCAAAAAAGCTTTGGATGCTGGTGGGGGTAACAATAGCTGAACAGTATCTTCCCAGCAAAGTTATGCCTTGCATAAATATTGCACAGTTAAGACTCAATCTATCAGTAGTCAACAAAAGTGAAATCAGCAGAGGATCAATGAAAATGTCTAAATTTTATATATTATACAATTTCTTTGTTCAAGTACTGTGACTGTGCCTGAATTTCTATTATTATGACTGCTGCCACTTGTCTAAGCATTATGTAAATATACTTGTATATTTATACAGCTTGTATTGGAAATAAAAATCCAAGCCAAAGTAGCAATTCTGGTCTCTAGCTCAGCTGCTGCTCTATTAAGTACATATCTAATAATAAATTTGAGCAGTGCCACTGTTGGTAACAGGATTTATGTAACTCACTTTGCCTACTTGATCCAGAACACAGATTCAGGGCTAAGAGATGGGTTATGTATTTTTTCCCCCTCAAGAAATGTATAGTGCTTTTCCTTCTGATAAGGGCACTTGGAAACCTTAAAAATGTCATACTGCTACAGCGAGCCATTTTACAATATAAAACACGATGTGTGAACTGTTTAACAACCCACTGCACTTCATTACAGAGTTCACAATCTGTGATACAGTTATTCCAATGTCTGTAAAATATACAAGATTTGCTTTTAATATTTTTCAAGGTAAATTATAAATAACGGTAATACTGAAACTTTATTGCTTGTGATAACATCATGTCCACAGAACAAAAGAAGGGATAAGTATGGTCGCTTATCATTTGCTAAGATACAAAAATTACAGAAGAGTAGTAAACTACTTCATCATGAATAGCTCTATTGGGGACATCGGAAGAGGAGACCTTGGCTTGCTGAAGAATTGCTAGGCAGAATCCTGTGAGCAGCTACTACAAAAGGGAATGGTATCAAGAGATGGTTGATTTTAAAAGAAAATATATTCAGAGCTCAGAAATACACCACCCCATTATGCTGGACAGGCACATGAGGAAATTCAGCAGAAGGCCTGCTTGGCTAACCAAGAAGCTTGTTACTGAAAAGGAAAACAAGTAAAAAATGGAAACAAGGGAAAAGGAAGGCAAAATCCCAGAGGGACCTAGAAGGAAGGGCAAAGGAAAGGAATTCTGCAAGAAGGGAGATATAAAGGAAACATGAAGGGAATAATGACAGATAACACAGGAGACAAGTGTTCTCCTTACTAAATGCCTCAGTCTTCTCAGCTGAAACTTGACCTCAGACTCTTAGGCACACCAGCATGATTTGGGAAGGACAAAACAAAACAGAAGAGCCAACATCAAGAAAGAATCAACTCAGTGTCTACTCAGGAGAGGCTGTCTGCAAACCATGGACTCAGAAATGACCATGCAACATTTCTGAAAGTGTTGTGTTGCTTGATACAACTGTGAGAGTCTTTTATAAGATCTAAGAAAAATTGTGGCAATCAAAAAGACCACTGACAAATGGAATAATACTAACAACACATCCATCTTTAGAAAAGGTAGGACCAAGAAAACCATAGGATAGTTAGCCTCACCTCTGACCCAGAAAGTTCAATGAGCACATCATCCTGAGAATCTTTTTCAAACGTATGAGGAACAAGAAAATAAAGCAGCCAGTAAATATATATCAAGGACAGATCAGGCTGGACCAATCTCTTTGCCTTCTGAAATGACATTGCACTGAAATGATTAACTATATGAACAAGGGAAGATTCACAGTTGTAATATACTTCCACTTCAGAGTTAAGGCTTTTCAAAATTTTCCACAACATTCTCATTACCAAATAAAGGCCAGATGAATGGGCTGAAAGTCAGCTAGACTGCTTGGCTCAAAAAGCAGTAGCCTGGAGCCTGAGTTCTGGAGGACATCAATAACATGAAAAGTTTCTTAGTGGTTAAATTTGGGGTTAATATCATTGTTATCTTTAGAGGTTGTAATAATGAGACAATTTATTCTGCAAATTTGTGATAGATGCTCAATTGGGAAAGGTGGCTGAAATATGTAACAGTAAGCTTCAATCCTACTGTTGCCTGAAAAACTTGACTAGACCAACAGAACCTCATGAAGTCCATCAGGAAGGCTGGAATTTTGTTTGAGCGCAGAATCAGCACAGACTGAGAACCAGCTGGCTGAGTAACAGTCCTGCTAAAAAGGACCTGGAGGAGGATAAAGCGAATGCCAGACTTGGAGTAACTCAACAAAAGCAGGACTAATAAACCAAGAGGTTATTATGAAGCAGAAAGTCCACTTAACAGCTACCAAGATAGTAAGTGGCCTACAGAACACAACATAGGAGCAGCAGTTCAGGAACTGGCCTGGAAAGGAGAATGCTAAGAGCAAAGAATCCAGCTGCAATTCACAAACAGAATTACAAAAGGAATGTTTGGATATCACCTAGTCCAACCCCCTTGCAAAAGCAGGATCACCCAGAGCACACTGCGAAGGATCACATCCAGGCAGGTTTGGAAGATCTTCAGAGAAGAAGACTCTACAGCTTCTCTGGGCAACCTGTTCCAGTGCTCTGTCAGAGTCAAGAAGTGTTTCCTCATATTCAGATGGAACTTCCTCTGTTTCAGTTTGAGCCCATTGCCTCTTGTCCTAGTTGGTCACCACTGAAAATATTCTGGCTCCATCCTCTTGACACCCTCTCAAGATCCCCTTCAGTCTTCTCCAAGTTGAACAGACTCAGCTCTCTCAGCCTTTCCTCACAGGACAGATATTGCAGTCCCCTGATCATCTTCACAATTATAGCTGGACTCTCTCCAGTAGCTCTCTTGTATTCTTGTATAGATCTCTCTTGTACTGGGGAGCCCAGAACTGAACCCAGTACTCCAGATGTGGCCTCACCAAGGCTGAGTAGGGGTGGTGGACCACCTCCCTCAAACATACTGTTAATACTCTTCCTAATGTGCTTGTGGATACCATTTGTCTTGGCCACAAGGGCACATTACTGGCTCATGGTCTGAAATCCACCAGCACTTCCAGGTCCTTCTCTGCAGAGTTGCTTTCCAGCAGGTCACCTCCAGGCTGTACTGGTGTCTGGGGTAATTCCTCCCTAGGTGAAGGGCCCTTCACTTGCCTTTGTTGAACTTCATGAGGTTCCTTTCCACTCAACTCTCCAGTCTGCCAAGGTCAATCATTTGAAAGGCAAAGTTACAAAGACAGTGCAGTGAAACTCTTGCCAGTAACTGATGGTTTAAGGTTTAAGAGCAACAAGCAGCATTTGGCAGGTTCAGACTGTATATTAGGAAAATCTTTTTTGCAATGATGGTAGTGCAACACTACAACAGGTTGCACTGAAAGTTAGGAGTCTGAATCTCTAGAGGTACTGAAGACTCAGCTAATTGCAGCTACAGCTGATCTGCACTAATGGTTACTCCTGTTGTGACAGGGAGATAGGATTATACGAGCACCAAAGGCCTTTGCAACAAATCTTTGTACGACTAACTTTCTCCCCTAAAGGTAAGATTGTAACCTAAGCAAGTAACCTAAGTAACAATAATCTAAAAGTTCTAGACAACAATTAGTTGACTGAAAGGGAAAAAATGACAGGTCAGACCTGTAAAATGGCAAAGGGAAAAAAGGAAGGAGTGAGGTTGAACTATGTGATCTCCAGAAGGTCCCTTTCAGTGTTAGCCATTCTGTGATTCTGAAGAGTTTTTACAGTAGGTTTTTCTGCAACCTACTATATGGGAAAAAGACAAGCAAGAAATTATTTTATCTTGTTCTAGATGTTCTGGAAGCTTTCATTTCAGCTATTAAGAATAATCCCTACATAAGTCATTAGTTTTTATTATTTCTAATTCCTATGATCAGGAGGGTAACTATGTGTAAAAAAATGTGAAGATCAGTATCTGGGTCAGTACTGGATTATCTGTCAGTTACAAGGAAAAGTAAGACATTACCTTCTAACTCTGCTGTAGACAGCATCCAACCATGTGCATGCCAATATCAGGCTTCTAAGAGGTCTACAAATCCAATTTATAATCAGTCTTATTGTTTCCAATTATTAAAACACTGTGTCCCTGATATGATCTTAAAATTCAAAGTCATCTCCCACAATAAGGGCAAGTAACTTATCTTTAAAAGGTGATTTTACAACTTGCTGAAACCTAGTAGAAAATCCCATTCCCCCAAAAAAAGAAAAGGGTTACGCAGATAATCTTTTTAACTGGGAGCACATCTAAGCATATTTGTAGTCATTATCATAAAAGAAATTAATGTAATAATACAAATTATTTGTAATTCTTCAATAAAAATAATATGTATGAAATAATCTTTATCCTAGATGCATTTGCAAACTACAAAACAAGTCAGAAAACTAAGGCAATGCAATTTCCATCCAGAAATGCAATGAACCTACATCTTCCCCTTTTCCAGATTTTGATTTATGAGAACAGCTCCACTGACTTCTTAAGGAACACACAGATGAAATATATACCAAAGTGAAGCTCCAATTTACTTACAACAGTAAAATAATCACTGAAATACCAGTGAGCAAATACAAATCACCAGTGAACAAATACAAAACTTAAGATGAAACACAAGACTAAGACAAACTGGAAACTTTATCACAATATTACATTGAGAATGCAGAATACACTATGACAACGGAAATATGGTTTGTTTTATCTGAATCAAAAATAGAAATATTTTTGAAAGAAAAAGAGCATTTTATTTTTAATACATATTCTCACTCTATCACTTCTTGTCAGTAAATCTTGTGAAAGTGCTTGCAAGTGTGACTGGGTTAACTCATCCTCCTCTCATTTGGAGGGAATACGGGAAAAGGAAAGTACTTCTGTGAACTGAGGTCCAGAATATTTTATCTATTTTGGAGTTAACTGATAAGATAGATGAAAGCTACCACATAACAGCACAGAAATTACAAAAAAAAAAACTTGAGCCATAAAAATTCAGCTAAAAAAAAAGTGTTTATGGGGAGTGACTAATCAATATGCATTGGACTTAGATCATACATCAACATTTTTCCTAACTCAGAATACAGAATATTTATATGTAGATGAGTTGAGCTAAGACTATGCAAATCATGCTAAATGCTACATTTTGTTTAATACTGATACTTCCTCAATTTGTCAGCGGTATCAATCCTTATCTATGGACATGCTCAGACATCTGAGAACTCACGCAGCATAGCTGTGCCTCTCTTGGCTTGAAAAGAATTTCAAGGAGAAGCTGTTTTATAGTACAGCCAATCTCCTATAATGCTGCACATGCCAATGCTCAAATTTTTCCATAAAGAAACTAATGGGAAAAGAAAACAATAGCTAAAGAAGTATGTAAAGACTTGGGGACAAAGTCCTTACACACCAGGCCTAATCAATTCCCTGTTCAAATATTGTGTTTTAAAAATAGAGTATCAAAGAGAATTTTCATTATTATATTAAAGATCCTCCACCACCTACACTCTCTCAGCTTCACTGACTGTACCACAGCCCTAGTCCTTAGTAAATGTCTTTCACACCGGCTTCCTGTCCCCGCCTGCTTCTCCCCAGTACTTCAGTCTGTGTCTCCTCTCCCCAATCTGCCACTGACGCATTTTCCTTATTCTGGTGTCTTTGTCTAAGCTGCACAGCCTCTGGAGCTTG
>JAVCKT010001162.1:0-14504 GCA_032273925.1 Rhynchotus rufescens | reverse complement strand
ATTATCCGTCAGCATAATTTTAAGTATAAAAGAAATCCAAGCCTATTCTCTGGTAGCTGGCTAAAACTCTTCACTAAGAATTGCACCCATGAATCTGAAGACATAATTAGACTTTAGGTGTGCCTTTTGCTGAACTTGTTAAACAAGATTTCCTTTATTTTACCTAGAGGACAAACCCATGACAGAGTCTGTATTTATTCTGAGATACTCATCTAAACTGACACAATAGTGGCATTCACCCTGTAGCTACAATGCTAATCTCACACTGGTCCCTTCCCTCTGCCCCCACCTCAAAGCCCTGCATAATGTAATCTTTAGCATAAGCAGTAGTACTCTCATCTTATTTTCTTCATGGGACAACTGAAAGTAGCTCTTGCTTTCTAAGGAAATATCAGTAGTGGTAATAAAGGAAGACCCTGTGAGTGAAAAATGCACTGGAGAAGTCATCTTCCAGTCTTCTGCTGGATAACTTAAATGTGGCAGTAAAGCCTGCAGACATCTTGAATGCTAACAGATTGGTCCATATAGACCTTGATACCTTCTGATACATATATATCTACATATGTGTATATGTAGATAGATATATGGGGGAGGATGTATGTGTGTGCACTTTAGGCCTTCTGAAGGAAGGCTCCCCCAAATTTACTATTAGGTATCCATTAAAAAGACCTTACACATTCAGAGAAATTTTATACTAGACTCTAGTTGTCTGTTCTCCAAATCTGTTTATACTTGTGCAGATTCACAGTAAAATGGATTTGCTTTCCGTGGTACAAGAAATACGCACAAAGAAAGCCTAAAAGAGCAGCATAACAGTGACCTATTTTCAGTATTTCCATTCTTATTTCTCAGTCAATTATATACAGTGTAATGAACATTCAGCAGTGGAAAGATACCCATAATCAATGCAAATCATTTGCTCACATGCTGAATGCAGCACTAAAAATTAGCTAGGAGGGGGAGAAAAAACAACAGTGCTGGGTCAGGGTCCAAGCTGCACTTCCCCTGCTCCGGTTAGAGCTATTGGACCACATGAAAAGAGTTAGAGACAGGCTAAGTACAAGCTAGGGCACAGCCTTTTGGGTTGCTAAAATACTGGTAATAGAAATCTGCAGCAGTTTTGATGATCCTAACGCAGAGTTGCTGGGAACATGTGTGGAAAAGGTGAAGGGCCCTGCTGTATGTGGATGGAAGTTTCATTCAGTAATGGGATAGAGGCTTACTGGCCTAGAGGCATGGAGAAGCTTCCAGAGTGTCTTTCCTAAGGCCTGTGTCATTGTGCTGTTTATGGAGTTGTATCATGGTAACTAGTATCAAATAGAACTACTTTTTTTTTTCCTACTAGCTCACCTACCTCTGAAAGGTCAGTATTTCTATTTAGGGGGTAAAAAATGCTTTATCAATGACTAAGCTCTCACAAAGCTGAGATTAAATGGTTCAGTTCCAGAACTAGAAACTGGAAGCAATTTATTAAAAAGCA
The DNA here is from genome assembly GCA_032273925.1 of Rhynchotus rufescens. Taxonomy (NCBI): domain Eukaryota; kingdom Metazoa; phylum Chordata; class Aves; order Tinamiformes; family Tinamidae; genus Rhynchotus; species Rhynchotus rufescens. The sequence continues at coordinate 13,024 of JAVCKT010001162.1, read as the reverse complement.
TGGACTATTTTTGCTAGTTTAGCAGCATTTTCAAAAAAGTTTGGTTCATACACAGCCTGTCTTCCTCTACATATATGTATTTCTGAGAAAACTTACAGAAAGCTAGAATTTATCGGAAAGTGACTGCCTGACGACATGCTTCCATTTTCAATGAATGCTAGTTTCTTGGAAGGAGACTGCTTTAGAGTAATGTAGAGGGCAATGCAAACTTCTTTTAAGGACTCAAGGATAGAGCAGGGGCAAATATTTTCTTTTTGATAGACATCTAGTGTTTCCAAACCGTGACTTATACATTGAGATACAGCGTGCGCATTTGATAGCTAAGTCTAAAGTCTGGTTTGCACAAGGACATTTTCAGCTATGCATTTTTTCCCCATAAGACTTACGTCAAACAATATGGTATTCATATTTTGTAGATGGAAGTGCTTCATTTGAAACTACTAAACCACCTTTTTCATAAATGGTCGGTCACCACCTGACTACAAAGTATTCATTAGTGCCTGAATGCAAGCATTAATAAAGGATTAAAAAAAGAACTGTCACTGGGGAACCACAAGATCACAGAATGCTTTTATTTTAGCCAAAATAAGTAAGCATTGTAGTTCCTTATAACCGAAAATTATATGTACTTTCTGAGTCAGTGCAATGAAGAAACAAAGTTATGGTGCCGAAAAACAGTCTCTTCTATCCCCAAGTTGCTGAATCACTTACCCGCTCCCACTAGCTTAATAGTTGCTATTTTTAGTTTACGGTGGAAAATTCTCTTGTGGCAGCAATGATATTTTTAAATGGTTTAGAAGCAAAATCATGTGCCCAAACCTGACGTACTCTCGGGGTTTTGTGTGTTTTGTACGAGCGCCTCATTATTCACTCCCGCCGCTGGCGGTCCGGTTGTCGTAGCGCGTGAGATGTGGCGCCGCTGGCTCTTTCATAACTGCCCGTAAGAGGTCTGGGGTCATGTTTGTAAACACTGCAGCCATGTGCGCGCCAGCACGTGGCGAGACATCAAAATGCCCCAGAGCGCCTAGGCGAGAGGTAAACCTTGGCGCCAGTATCGATGTCGCGAAGCCAGCGAGCGCCAGCTCTGCCGTCAGCGCGCCCGCCTCGTCAGCGGCCGTGAGAACCGCGCGGCGCCAAGGGCACGCAGGGAGCCTGGCGCGGCACCCGCGGGCGCGGAGCAACGCCGACTGTGGCAAGGCAGGGCCCTAGCCTCAGCTGTACGCAAATGGCACTGGTGGATTGGCCTCATGAAAAACAAAGCTCCTTTCTGCCCCAAGTCTGTGAAATCAGAGCCAGTGTGGTCCCACCCCACAATGCAAAACTAGGGCTATTAGAAAAAGAATTGTATAATGGCGCATTGCCAAAGTTTCCAAAATGACTTCAAAGACAGATAACACAGACATCATGTCTGTAATAGCTTTTTGCTGGCTTTGCGCTTATGAAATTAAGACCATGTTTCAGGCGTTGGAGGAAGTAGCCCCTGAATTATTTCTGTTTATCAGTAGAGATTGCACGTAGCTAGATACAGCCAGTATGAACTAAAGTCAAGTCTTTCATTTCCTCTCAATGCAAAATTAGCAGATACAACCACCTAAAGTGTGTGGAGAGTTTCGTCTCACACTAGTCATATGCTTCATGTGCTAAAAAAGAAATTAAAAAACAACGTGGGTGGAGGGAATAGTCCAGGGTCTGCGTCCATCCCTCCCTCCCTTCCCTAGTGATTCTGTTTCAAGTGCAGCTGCGAGTCTCGTTTGCTTTGACCTTTGCTGCGAGAGCTGAGAATAGGACACAGAGTTAAAGTGTTACCAGTGCCTGCTGAGCTTGCACTTCTCAGCGCATGAGCGAGCGAGCGGCAGAGGCGGCAGGAGAGGGTGCGCGAGCGGGAGGGGGTGCCTGGAGGGAGAGGAAAACAAAAGGAGTAGAATAAACAGTGCACACCCCAAAACAAAACAGGGGAGCCAGCGCAGGAAAATGGCCGTCTTTGAAGAACATGGACTTCTCTGTTTGTTTCTCTCTGTGTAGTTATATCTTGTTATGTGAACTCAAGGTACAGTAGATATAGGAGACCTTGAACTCTGAACTCGCGAGGAGAGCAGCAAAAAGTCAGTCGATATCGTTTTAGCTGAGCGCCTGGAAAGAAGTGGGCTTTGTCTGTTCGTGCTTCCGCGCTGGGAGGCCATTTAATACAGCAGCTGTTGGAGCCTCCTCCTCACCGTGCTCCTAAGGCCTGCCAAGGCCAAGTGGGACCGGAGTGGTTCTCTCCTGGTGCTCACGTAACGAATGCAGCTTCATACTGGCAACTCCAAGTGGCTCATGTTTGTGGAGGCTCCCCTGGTAAATCTGGACGTGGAGCACTCCCCACACATTTCTGCAGCGTTTCTGAAATGCTGCCCTACTGTAAGCGTTACCCAGCTCCCTAAGCATATCTCTGGAAAGCAGGAACGTACCTTCCTGCCCACTGCATGCACGTCTAGCTAGCGCTCTCCAGCGCTACTACTCTACTGAGCAATAAAGTTTCTATTTTTGACTTGCTGTCCACGACCGCGCTGTAAACCCCTGGCCTGAACACTGCTCAAACCCAAAGTGAGCAAAACTGCCTTGCACTGAGTGCACGTCCGCCCCTCGCAGCCCCAGGTTTGGCTGTGACGGCTGCCGGTAGCCGCAAGTGCGGATCAAACTCGTGGCCTCAGACTCCGCTGCGGCGGCTACTCTTGCGTTGTGGCACCTCTTGGCTGTTACGCAGCGCCCCGGGGAGGCCTGGGCCACTGTTTGTAAACAGCGCAGCCACGTGCGCGCAAGCCACGTGTGGGCTCCACTCTGGCTGCATCTCCAGACGGCCCTGGAGAAGGGCGCAAGCTGAGGAAGCGAGGAGGCAAATCCCAACCCTGCCTACCCGGCTCTTCCCCAGGGTGGTGCACAGCGCTACTGTTTCTCTAAACCTGCTAGGGAAGAAAATTCATTTGTCCTTCACCGCCAGCTGCCTCCGTCAGCATTCAGGGGAGTGCTACCTGAACCAGATTACCACTGGATTTTATTCCAGAATGCATTTTGTCAGGATCATGTCTTCAGTCTCTGAACGCACTGAAGTTCCTTGGGGAAGGCTCTTCGCTACCTACGCTGCATGCCAGAGCAGCCACACTGAGCTGTGACTACCCACAGCAAAGGTGCTCTCAAGTAAAGACCACAGCGATGCAACACTAAGCACCACAGGAGGGGAAAAAAAAAAAAAAGAGAGAGATCTATTTTCTGCTTATGATTCAGGACTAGAAGATAGCGAGTGACACACTGCGAGTGCTCTGGGACTGTGTCACCAGCTCTACTTAGTATCTTGCATCTCCACCAGGGACCATTTCTGGCAGCAAATTAGGGTTTTTCTCTTTGAGCTCTGCTACCGAACAAGCGCAACATCAGTGGAAGGGTTGGTGAACCGTGGCGAACCTTTAATTGATAAACCAGATCAGAATGGAAGTCACATGGTAGCTCTGAGCTGATGTACGGCCACAGTTTGCAGACTGTGGGAAACCTTGCCTGAATGGAGAGGAGGATCAAAGGTGTTAGAGGTTAATGGGAGTTACCAGAGTACCTACTTACTGAAATGACATTACACAAATGCAATTAACTGGCGCAGCGTACTATTTTTAATGTAATGAGCTCATTGTGAGATTTTGCTTGTTTGTTTGGAGGTGCACAGAAGCATCTGCAGTGCCAGTAAAATGGAGAGAGTTTCTTCTCCCTCACCCTTTCTCATTTGGTCGTGTGGGTTTCAACAGTGTTGCAGTCAAAGCTAGAGGCAAAAGCAGCCCTTCCCTTGAGAAGGGAAACGGCATTTAAGGTTCAACTGACTGTGTCCTTTCAGATGAGCACTGCCAGTTTAAAAATCTGAGGACTTGTCCAGCAAAAAAAGGATGTATTGTCAATGAACAGAAAACGCTACTGAAAACCTGCTTCTGAGAAAAAGTGACATGCTACTTGTTTCTGGTTCTAGTTTCTGTTTCTTAAAATTGGTACTTCTGTTATCTTAGTAAGCAGAGAAAACTATCTGTAAACCTCTGAATGAGCAGGAAGGAGGGTATCATGGGTAAAGCCCTGGGGCTTAGCAGATATGGGTTCAGTTCCCAGCTATACCACAGCTTTCCTGTATGTCTTTTAGATACTTTTTAAAAATACTGCAATGAATGGCTTGAGCAAGGTTTGTACAAGTTGTGTGTGCTTTGGCTCCCAGTGATTGCTTATTAATTTTATACCCTTTCTCTCGCTCTTTGCATGCTTTGCCTGCTCATTAATATGAGCACCCTAGGGAAGAGACTCTGCAGCAATGCTGGTTGGAACTCCGGTTAACTAACACACACAGCAAGTAGCAATAACAGCTTTGGTTATTTACTGCAAATATTTAGTTTTTGGAAGGGATCTGTCTGCCTCCGCTTTGCATTATAAACAAGAGCTACTAACACTCTGGCCCTTGTGCACTGCCAGACCAACTTTTTTTCTTTTTAAACTGTCTCCTTTGCTGAATTAAATAGCAGAATGAAACAGAAATGGCTTATGCTTGTACAGCCCCATGCACAGTGGGATTCTGTTTCATGACTGGGATATGAGGTGCCTCCTAATGTAAGCCTGCAAAACTTAATTTCACTCTATCCACTCTCCTTATATTTAGAAGTATCAGAGTTGCCATCCTGAATTAGACTCATGCTACAGCTTGTCCAACAACATATCTCAAACCAGCAAGTAGCAGTTGCTTCAAGAAAAAAGCAGCAATTCACTAGGTGGTTAGACTCAGCCTTTCAGGGGCACAGCTTCTTTCCAATCCAATCCACTAGCCAGAGTTGAGTTGCAGGAAAAAAAAAAACACCAAAAAACAAGTGTTAACTTGCAATTATTTTGAAAAGTTTTTTTTTAATTAAATCTCTCTTCCTGAAGGGACAAGAAATACTCTGCAAAACTACTTTTCTCACTGCAGCTACTGCAAAGCATGCCTGGGTGTCTCACTCCTGCAAGCGTGTCGATCTGGGCAGACTGTTACAGCTCTGTGAAGCCCACTGAAAATGAATAGGGCTTTGTGAAAACGGCTGCCACCAGTTCGCAGGGCCACAGATTAACTGACAGCACTGGGGCAAGAAAGCACAGCTATCTGTACTGGAATCGACAACTGTACAACCTAACACAGTGGAAAAATACAAATTAAAAGATCTTCCCACCCAATCTCTTTCACCTCTCAGGCATTACTCATAGTAATAAAAGAAAATACAGATGAGCACAATTCTTCTTTTTCCTACTTCTTTCTTTCACCTACAGGTCTTCTTTGCTGCATAAGAGATTACACGGAAACAGAAAAGCACAGGTCCAAATTTACCTGAAGAGAATAATTAATTGATCCATGAAAAGTATAGAGAACTCTATAGAACTAACAGACTAGCGGAACTAACAAACTTCATACTTTTCTACTTGGAGCATTTTTTTCCTGTTTATAAATATTAAGAGTGTTCTTTCCTATTTGGCCAATATTGTTATCTTTGCTCCTTGATTTGTGAGCTGCATGCTCAGAAATTGACTGTGTGGAATGGAGACTCATTAGCATAGATTTTCTGTCCTCAAAATGTCTGCTTGTCATGTGAGTTAGTAAGTGCTAAAGCCAACATTTTTTTCAGTTGCTCAGCTTCCATGATTTTGATTTTTACTGCTGCCATTTTAGTAATACTCCAGACATTTTGAGGCAGACAAATTTGAAAAGCAGATAGACTAGCAAGCAAGCAAAGGAGTGTAATGGGAAACCAAGTTTGCCATTTTAAAAGAAACAAACAAACATGTCTTTAACAAAGGCACCTCCCAGTCTCCCAACTCATAGGGAAAGGCAGATTCCAATGCATTTTAAACTTTCATATGTTCTCTTTCAAGGACAAACTGCATTCCTTTTATTAAAGGATACACGTACTTTGAGTTTCAAGGAAATATCTCACTTCTGTGAACTTTGGTAACTTTGGGGGAAGGGAGGCAACTCTTGCTTTACTGCAACAACTCCTTTTCTTTATTTTACCGTGAACAGGACAGCAATGGCACTTTCACACAAGAGGAAACATGCAATCATTCTTTTCTCCTTTTTGCATTCAGAGGGACTGAAAGAGTTCTATGTCCCTTGGCAAATATAAAAATTGTATAACTTCAAAGTATGTGACTTCAAACACAAGTGAAGTAGCAGTGAAAGAACAAACAGATTAAAGATGAAAAAAGTAGTATCAGGAGCATGAAAATGGTGGCAAACACAGCATGAATAGTTGCTGTCTCCCATGCTAAAGGGGGAACATGGGAAGTGATGAAGGGACACCACAGGCAGGCTAAAACTGTCATGCATCAGGCCCAGGTTTAATGTCTCCTCTTTGATCTCTGCAACAGCATCAGGGCAGGAACACATGGCCAGCACAAATTCAGAAGTGCCTTTTTCACATGCTCGCTTTTCCATCTTCTTTATTCTTAATTGCCTCTCTCTGCTACCAAACTGCTGTAAGACTAATGGGCAGTGTGGAGCAAAAAGGCCTGAAGGGAAAAGGAAAGAAGGTGAGGAACTTGGTGGGAGAGAGAGAGGCAGGTTCTGCCTATGCCACACACAGCAGTGTCTAGCAGAGAGGACAGCTCCAAAAGGCCCCACGGGACTACAGGAGTAGAAGGCAATCATTGCAATCGGCCAATAAGAGCAAAACTAATGTGTGGAACATGGCACGTGCAGTGGGCTTTATGCTGTGTTGCGTGGTGGCAACTTTGTTGTAACGGTGGCAAATACTGTGACTCTCTTGAGCAAAATCAGCCCATTACAAATGACAAGTGTCTCAACTGCTTCCTGTCTCTATGGAAGATGACAGTGCTCTGGATTCATTTTTCAAAGCAAGCAGTATGTTTGCACACAAGCCTGAGGGTTTGCTGCAGAATCATATGAGAGGCTGAAAGACATGCCCAGGGCTGGGAAGTCCTGTTGCTGGGTGAGGAGCAGGGCCTCTAACCAGGCCCGGCGGTGCACGTGGGGCAGGCTAAGAGCAGGTCGCAGAGCAGAACCTGTTTGGCAGCTCTGGTCGGGCTGCAGAGGAGAACATGACATAGGCTGTCAGTTGGCAGCCCTCTGAGCAACAAGGAGATGTATTTTCAGCTGTACTTCCTGAAACGCTCTTGGCAAGACTAGCCAATAATTGCCACTGCCTTTTTTTTTTTTTTCCTCCTCTCTTCCCTCCTTTTTTGTAAAGCAGATTTTCTGGCATTATTTTTTCAGTTAACTAAATGCAGAAATTTCCAAAGAGCTTCTTATGGCTAATGGAGGTCTAAAACTTGCCTTGCAGTGGTATTAGCTTTCGTAATAGCAACGCCTCTCTGTGTCAACATGTCTCATTAAGTAATAATGACTTTCAGCTATTTGATTTTACTTATAAAGTTAGTAGGATTCAAGATTTCTTCTCTGTTCTTTAAAGAGGGTATTGTGCTAGTACTCAAACAGGCAGTGAATCATTCCCAGTTGAGCAAAAAACTACGCAACAGTTTACGGTGGGATTCTTGTGTTGCAAAGTGCTATTTTGTCATTGAAGCTTTTGGGGATTGAAATCCCTATGAATTTTCAAAACAATTGGAGGCAGTGGACAAAACACTTGAAACCTTTGCAACAGTTCCCTTAACCCTGCCTCAGGTTTAGCGTCAGCGTATTCCAAGCAAACACATCGCCTCCATGCAGATTGCATTTGAGTGGGGGAAAACAGAAGCCCTTGACAAAGGAACCAGTGATCTAGAATGCAATACAGATGCGGCGCGCGCAGCCAAAACCCAAGCTACAACATGTTTTTCCAAACTCTGACAATTCTGATGTTCCCCATTTCTTTTTCCCCAGCAAGAACCAGGGACATTCCTAGAACTCAGGCGTCGCGGGCTGCGTCAGGACAGCTGCTGAGGATGCCGGGACGCTGTTTGTAAACACTCAGCCACGTGCGTGCAGCCGCATGGGGAGTCATCGTCCTGACCTAAACATCTACCCGCTTGGTAAGCTGGGGTATTATGGCAGTGGAGCCAAATCCTTGTCCAGCATGATTTAACTTAAAGCAGCTCATGCCAGGACATTTGGGAGACAAAGTTCAGGCTGTTTATGCATTATTAGAATGATGAGTAAACAAAAAGTTAAGTTTTAGTCATTGAAATGTAAATTTAAGGATAGTCCTAATTGACAGCCCATGTCAAGCAAAGAATGCAGAAATTACTGTCCTCTTTGTACATCTGAAAAATTACTTTTAAGCTGCAAGTTCCTTCTCACCCATCCGTGAACTCGTTGAAGGCAATATTCACATTCTGCAAACCCATGTGGCGTGAGTTTGAGGTTAGCAATAATAGTGTTGAACATGTGGAGGTATTTCAGGTTAAGTTGCATATTAATTAGGGAATTGCAAGGCTACCAAGCTGTACCTATGGAAAGCACTTCCAAAGTATTTCTTGGTTACCTAGTTATTCTTGGTTATCATGGCTATATACCTTCCTGCCTGCTCACTTCTTTGCTACCATATGCAAGTGGAGCACAAACATTTTTTTCCAAACACAACATGCTTTTCATAAAATCAATTTCCCTTTTCTCATATAGATTTTTTTCCTCACAATGAAAACAATGGTGCTCTCATGCAAGACTAGAGAGGCTCTTTCACTGGGTGATCTCGATAGCTATGGTCAGAAAGCTTTTCCAGTAAGTGGAGGGGGCAGGACAACAGTGTGCAAGTCTGTGGAAGCACTAACTTGCACCTCCACACAAATTTTACTTGCTTTACCATTCAAACACATCTCTGCTGAAACACACCTTTTGTATACAAGGTACACTGAGAAATTGTCTAAAAGGAAGTGGTGCGTTTGTTTAGGATTAAGATGCTGAGCTTTCCTTTCTGAGTGGAGTTGAGTTTAGGACAATTCCTCTGCACACCACAATAGAAAGGCTGCATTTATTTATTTATTTTTTTTACAAGTGAAAAACAGCACACTAAGAATTAGGTCAAACTGAAGCCTCAGTCCTGCAAACCTTTGTCTGCAAGATTAATCCTACTGGGGTTCTAACCTCCCAGCGTAGGCACCTTGGAAATGGTAGCTTTCTGTAGTTTGCTATACCGTAACAATAATCCAGGCTCGCAATCTTTACCTCCACAGAAACCTCTTTTTAAAGGAGAACCTGAATTTTGTTCAAGTTGCTAAGACGATTCAGCCTTCTAGAAGGTATTTGACAAGAGATAAACAAGCCCCCTTTGGAAAGATAAACAGCAAGTGCAATAACATCCAAATCTTCAAGGCTTTTAATTGTTAAAGTGTTTTAAGCATAGTAGGTTTCTTTAAATTGCTCCCAGTTTTAAAATCCTGAATTATAAACAAACTAGTAGGGCTGTCTTTATGATCCCCTTATAAGGTTGGACATTTTTTCCCTTCAAGACCTGTACAAGATATATGAATGAAATTTAGTTGTTCCTCCTGTTTCTGAAGCCTTAGTTTTTCTCCACCTTCCTTCTGTTACCTGCTTCCTACGTAATGCAAGACACATTCCCAGTATTTTAGCAGCCTTTTTGGGTTACTCGGTCGTCAGCTGTCCTTGGGATTAGTCCAGCTGCTGTTGGAAGTTTACAGCTTTATTCCTTACCCTCCCTCGCTCTGCTGAGTAATTCCTTGGGTTTTTTTCTCTTTTATTCCTGCTCTAAAGGCAGTCAGAAGTGACTTCTTTTAAATGGATGACTGAGAATGTGATTACTCATGGTACTTTCCATTCTAACATTTTATTACCTAGAATATTGGGACAAGCTACGTAAATTGAAGATACAACCAGTAATTATCTGAAAACACTGCAGCTTAAACTACAGCAACTTGTTACTAGTTACTTGTTCAGTGCTCAAAAGGTTTTTTTTCCTGCAGAATTTCATTAAATGAGTAGGAAGACATTTACTGCTGTAAGGAGTATGGGATTGGAATAATGCTACAAGTATGATTGATTCACGTAATTCCCTTTTTGGCTCACAGCCATGATGCAGTCATATGCTTTATCTCTGCTCAGAGTACAGCCTTTTTTTTTTTTTTCTTTCTCCTTTTAAATGAATCATAGTACATCCCACTCCATTTCAGAACCAGCACATCGCCTTTCAAAATGATGTCACAACACTTACTGCTGCTGGCCGACTGCCTTAATAGCAATCAAGGAGCTGGACTAAATAAATACGGTATATTATTTGGCAAAATCATTTGTGGTTGTGTTCTGCAGCACAGTTTCCAAGATAACCACCAACTCTACTTGAAACTTGGCAACTTTGTTCTGCCACTTTTGGGCTCCAGTTGTGAAGCTGGCTTACAGATGCTACTACAATGCCTTCGACTACTCTGTGGCAGTCAGATGAGAGCAGTAAAAAGGTTACTGCGATGAACCAAAAATTGACAACTTATACAAAGTTCTTCCTCGAGAAATGGGCAATTCAAACAAATCTTGTCTAACTCCTACAGGAGTGAAAAAAAAAAAGAAAAAAAAGGACAGACCACCTGGGGCAAAACAGAGTAACTGACTAAGTACACTGTGAGAAAACCATTCCACTGCCATTTATATATGTATTTTTTATAAATTGCTTGCAAGAAGTAAGGCATTTCTTGTCATCCCCAGCAGTGTCAGTAGCATCAGTTCAACACAGACTTCATGTTTTGCCACACCTGAGCTCTAGATTTCTTTCAAAACATGGTTGTAGCATTTTTAGGGCCCTTGGGCCTTCCACTTCTGGCAGCTGAAACTCCAGTTCCAGGAGTGATTATCAAGTCTCCCGATTCTGCATGCAGAAACCAAAACATTTATAAGCTCCTATTCTCATTCCCCAATGTGGCCAACAAGAGACCTTGGAAATCTGTCCGTCATAATAACTCTTCAGCAGGCACACATTTCTCATTCTTTAAGCAATATTGACATACTAAAGTATAAGACCATGGACACTATATCAAAACAATACCAGCTTCCCTGTCTAAGGGCCAGGAAGCACCACACTGCCAAAGTCCTAATTAAAAGCCTTACTAGGAACAGCAATATTTGGGCAAATTTGTGAGCTTAAGGGTCATCTTCTCAACCTTTTCTTCTTTGAATATCTATTAATTAATAGTTCTGAAGCTGTCTGGGAATCATTCACAATGTGGATGCCACCACTTCCCAAAGCAAACCACTAAAAAGTGATTTTTGTGTTCTTCATTGTGAAGTGTGAATGGCAGCCTAATTCCCCCACCCAGTCACCCTGCACTGTTATTTCTCAGTCTCTACTCTCCTTTTCCACCTGAAACCCTAGCTGCTGGATTAAGTGTTTTAGGACTTCACTGTCAGGGTCCACGCTAGTATGCTTTCTGGGACATTAAGAAAGAGAGACAAAGTATTGCCCAGCAGTGATTTATTTACAGTGGTTTCATTTTTTTTTTTTCCCCAGGAAAAAAAAAAATCCAAGATTTGCACATTCCTTCAGAGCATTAACATCACCAGATCTGGTACACCAGAAGTTTTTGCCTTGCTTGGTTCACCAATACTTTCAGGACACAATGAACTTAAACAGAATGGGAAAAAATCCAGTTTACGAGCAGGTAAGAAATACACAAAACCATCTCAGAGGTAACAAAACAGTATCAATGTTTTACCCTGACACTTGAGTCTTTTGAATATCAGATATTTAGTAACTAAAAACAGAGGGGGAGAGAGGAGTTGAAGGGAGCTTTGAAAGACAGTAGCAACCAGTGGCATGCGTTTGGGAGAGAAAGAGCTGAAAGAAACAATGTTTCTGCATGAAGCTCTAATAAAAACTGCTCGGTGGCCATGATTAGTCACAGACCTTTAGCAAAGCACTATACAAACGGCAAACTATATATAAGGTGTACAGTCTTACCTTTATTTGGTGAAGTGAAAGAGAAAAACAATATCCAAGAATGAAAGCACTTTTGGCAAACGCGATGCTAGCAGAAGGGCGAGCAGCCCCAAGCACTCACCAAAGAAACGTGCTCATGCTCTGCGGCTATCGAGGAAGGAGCTAACACGCTCATCACACACGCGTTAGGGGAATTTGTCCAACTCCCCAAAGATAAGAGCGGGACTGATTTATAACGCGGGGGCAGCCCGCCCCGCCGAGGGCGCCTCTTACAGGGCCGGCGCGGGCCCCGCGGTGCCGCTTCCTGCCCCTCCTGCCGGGCCGGGCCGGGCCGAGCCGGGCCGAGCCGGGCTCTCCGTGCCGTGCCGGGCCGGGCTCTCTCGCACGCGGCTCTCGCGCACTCGCCTCTGGGCGCTGCGGGGAAAGCGCCGCGCGCGGCCGCGCTCGCCCCCCGCCGCACTAAGTCAACCTGCCATTAACATGCAAATGCGATGGCCTCATTAACGCCAAACAACACCCGCTGACCTGCTTTCACTGCGGGCAACGCCGGCCCCGCTCCTCAATTCCACATGGGAGAGAAAAAACAAAAAACAAAAAAAAAAAAAAAGGAAAAAAAGGAGCGAAAAGGGGTGGTGGGGCACGGAACAGCCCCGTGCCCCCCGGCCCGTGGCCGGGAGCGGAGCCCGCGCCGCTCCCGCGCCCTCCGCCTCGCGTGCCGAGAGGCAGGGGGGGAATAATAATAATCACGTAGCAAAGCGGGAGGATCCGCTCAATTTCCACGACTCAGGGAAAAAAAAATGCCGCTGGCAAGGAGAAAAAAGAAAAAAAGAAAAAAAAAAAAAGAAAAAAGAAGGCTCCCCGCCGCCCCGCGATTAATAGAGGGGCCCCCGCCTGCCACGGCGATATTGTGGGGACGAAGAGGGGGGCACGCACCGAGCCACGCCGTGCCCGCGGCAGCGCTTGGCCGTGCGAGGCGGAGAACGGGACGAGGGAGGTGTTGGAGATAACGTCCCTCGCGCCCTCCCCGCTCCCCAAACCCTCCGCGCGCTTCCCCCGCGCCGGGTTTCGCTTCTCCCGCGGCCGCCTCGCCCGTCCCGCCGCGGCAGCGCCCGCCTTTGTGTCCGCCGGCCCGGGAGCGGCACAAAGCCCGCGCCGGGGGCGGC
>JAVCKT010001157.1:0-33150 GCA_032273925.1 Rhynchotus rufescens | reverse complement strand
GCCATGTTGCGCGCGCTGCGGGGCCCGCGGGCCGCCCTGGCGCTCGGCGCCATCCCCGGGCTCGGCCCCGTCCCCGGCCCTGTCCCCGGGCTGGGCCCCGGCCCCGCCGCCCGCCTCGTGCCCGCGCGCGGCCGCAAGAGCCGCCACGACCCGCCCGCCCAGTCCAAGGCGTCGCGCCTCAAGGTGCCGCCGCCCGTGGAGCCCGAGGAGCTGCTCGTGGTCTGCGAGCGCTACCGGCAGCACCGCCGCGTGCTCAGCGCCCTCCGGTAGCGGCGGGAGGCGCCGCGCGGCGGGAGGCGGTGGGGACAGGCCGGGCCCGGGCGCCGCAGGAGGTGCAATGTGGGGCGGGAATGGAATATGGGGTCTGGAATGGAACATGGGGCTGGAATATGGGGCGGGAATGTGGTCTGGAATGGAACATGGGGTCTGGAATAGGAATGTGGTCTGGAATGGAATATGGGGTCTGGAAAATGGGGCAGGAATATGGTCTGGAATGGAATATGGGGTCTGGAATATAGGGTCTGGAATATGGGGCAGGGGGACTGAGATTTGGGACTTCAGAAGCCAGGACAGCCACGGGGCCAGGGTGGGATAGGAAAGGATAGGGGGAAGTAGGCCCAGGATTTGGGGCAGGCAGGGGATGTGGAGACAGTGGGACCAGGACCTGTGTGTGATAGGATACGGGGCAGAGGGCCCAGGATTTGGGGCGAGCAGGGGGACAGAGGCAGTGGGACCAGGGCCCGTGTGGGGCAGGGGAGGATGGGGCCAAGGGCAGGCGTGGGGTTTGGTCGCGGGCCGGTGCTGCCGTGGGGCGCCCGAGCCCCCCGCGCTCAGAGCCCCCCGTCACGCGTGGACCCAGGTGCGAGTTCAGAGCCGAGGTGAAGCGCAGGAAGCAGGAGGCGCTGGCGGGCGGCGAGGACGCGGCGCAGCACGCCGAGGAGCACCGGCTGCTCATGGCCTGGAACGAGGCCGAGAACGCGCGGCAGCGCGCGCGCAGGTGAGCGCGGCGGGGACGGGAGCGGGAATGCTGCACGGAGCACCCGCCCGCTGGAACGGGAATGCCGGGAGCGCCCGCCCGCAGCGGGAGCTGCAACGCCACCGAGCGCCCGCCCGTGTGGCCCTGCTCGTGACACCCCATGGAGGATGTTCATGGGGCGCCAAGCTGGAACCAGTCACCCCCACTGGGTGACTTGGGGGGGTTCCCTTTGTTTGCACGGAGTTAAGCTAAATACCTGCTAGGTCAGAGCCAAGCTGCAGTGGGAAAGTGGTTATTTCTGCAAACGTTGATTTTGGCTTAAATAAAACTGCTTTTTAAGGTGGTGGAATGGGAAGCACGTGCTTTCCCTGCAGTAAAGGTTAATCCCTGTAGACTGCTGGAAGCTGTGAGGCCACCTGCAGAGTGGATGTGATGGGGACAGCTGCGCTGTGGCCGCGAGAGCAGGGACATTCAGGGAGGGAACAGTGACAGGCTGCCCATTGCTGGTCCCACTCAGCAGTGGCCAGGGTCACCTTTGCGCCTGAGCTCAGAGAAAACAGGTTGTTCCCTTAAGGCCCTTCTGGTTCTGCTGCCAAAAATCACCTTGCAAGGTGGGGACATTGCAGGTTCTGACAGATAAACTGCTGGGCACTTGGTGGCCTCTCGCTGCAGAGCAGAGATTGATGTAAACAGAAACAGTCGTAGCTCGGAGTTAAGTTTCTGCCTGTTCTGTGGCAAACACTGCTCGCAGGGAGCCATCGTCTGGCCAAACACTAGAAGTGGATAAAATATGTGAATGTGAATAAATAAATGAATAAATAAATTAAAAGGATGCTTGGGAGCCTGTCTGCGCTGAATCCTGAAAACAGGGAAAAGTTCTTTGTGCCACCTTACAGGTTTTCTCCCTTTGTGTGGCAGGGAGGAAAGGATTCGGAAAGAAGAGGAAGAGCGGAAGAGGCAGAAGCTGGAGGCTGAGGAGAGCAAGGCCAGGCTTATGGAGGCCTTCCTGAAGGAGAAGGAGAAAGAGGTCCTGCAGCTGCAGGTGAGAGCAGCTGGTGGCTGCTGGGGAAAATGGCGTCATTGGGGCCACTGAGCAGTTTGGGGGGACCCGGAAGGGGTGACGTGAAGGCAGGAGGCTTCTTTTCCAGGGAGCTACATGTTGGGAACACACGAACACAGCTGGGAATACAGATCTTGGCTCCCTCCCGGAGACGTGGCAGCTTGTGGATGGGATAGAGCTTGTGTCGGAGCTCTGAAAACAGAGCAGAGGGTGAATCCCAAGTGATAAAAGAAAATCCCCTTTTCCCTGAGGCTCAAATATCGACCTCAACCGAATAGCGATTTGTTCGTTACCGTGCCCTAAAAGCCAGTGCCTCTCTTTGTTTCAGGAGGAAGCCAAAAACTTCATCACCCCCGAAAACCTGGACGCGCGGATTGAGGAGTGCCTGGACAACCCCCGCAACTACAACTTCGCCATCGACAAAGAAGGCAGGATCGTGAAACGGACTGTTCTGTCCTAGCGGCTCCCCTGGCGGGAGCGGAGGTTTTGGCCGTGGTTTCTGTCCAGAGGCTGAGCCTGTGCCCTGGCAGGAGGAGATTTCCTCCTTGGAATGCACGGATCAGCCGTGGAATTGTTGCACAGGCAGCCTGCAGCTCTCACTGCGGTTCCGCTGCTCCGAGGTAACGGCTGCGATTGCAAAGTTAGGGAGAGAGAGACGGATTTGAAATAAAATCCGGTCGTGCTGAACTCCGGAGGCGTTAGCAGTCTGTGTCAGTCCCTGTGGAACTTCCCAACGGGAAGCTGTGCGAGAAGCTCCTGGTATTCCTGGTTTTGTGGCCTGCAGAGGCTGCTCTGCATTTCCACATCCTGTTTGTTGGGCTCCTTCTCCAGGCTAAACTTGCAGGCTGGCGCGAGAACGATCCCACAGCAGGTCCTGCCTCGTAGGTGCCTGATGTTTGTCCTCGGAGGAGTCTAATCCCATCCTCTGCTTTGCCGAGCTAAAGCAACCAGTGTCTGCGCTCACCTTTCCCTTTCTCCCGTGGCCTCCTGCCCTCCCTCTTTGTGCTGATCTCGAATATGGGTAACCAAAATCACACACCTTCCCCAGGTGAGATGGTACCTGGGCTTAACGCTCTAGAACATTATTCCCCTCACAGGCAAGAAAGCAGTATCTGGCTCATGTGACACCTTTTTCCTCTTGGGAACCTGGGGCTGGAGTGTCTCAGGTGCTACCAGAGCCTCTTTCTGGTCCCTGTGTGCCTGGTGTTTGTATTTCAACCCATCTTGGTGCTTTTGAAAGAAAATGGGGTCTGGGTGTTTTTGTAGGAACACTGCCACTTGGCTGTGTCTTATTGGCTGGAATAATTCTTAGTTCCTCTGGTCTGCTGTGGTGGAAGGGCCCTCCTTAGTCATTCCTGTTTATTCCTTAAACCCTCCTTTGAACGTTGGTTCAAGGGAGAAGATGACACAGCGCAAATCTAAAGGAAATGAGCTCATTTCTGTGCATCTCTTTCCCTTTCTGCCTCGTCAGCTGTGGCATCACTTTTCTCCAAAAACAGCTTTTTCTCTCCAGCCAGTCACACGAGTCTGTCTGAGCAGACAGCAGCAGGAGTCTGCCACCGAACCAGGCAAACACAGGAAAACAGACTGATTTTTTAGTGCAAGTTTTTATTTCTAGTTACGAGCATCACTTAAATTTGAGTCACGGAACTTGCTCCGTCTGTTGGATGTGGGACTCGGACAAGGTGGCGGGTCGTGGGAAGCCTTCGCTGTCCCGCGGTCGGGCTGGGCTATGGAAAGAGCCCTTCTTGGTCGCACGATGAGTCAACCACGCAGCCCTCTGCAGAGGAGAGAGCGAGAGCAGCGCGCCGATGAGACGGCACGAAGCGTTAGCCGTCAGGGACCCCCCGCGGCCACTTTTAATAACGGATCCAGCAGGACTGTGTTAATTCCGTGCCCCAGGAGCTGCAGCAGCAATGTAATTTGTAGCAGCACCTCCTGCAGCGTTGCCTTTCCGGAGGTTTTTGGAAAGACGTGGCTAATGCAGGAGGGCTGTGTGGTGGTAGGAGACCTGCTGCCTCTGCAGCCCCCGTGCTGGGCTGGATCCCTCAGTCGGTGCCCTACCCTACCAGCCTCCCGTGCACCATGGTGGGTCTCCCAGTCACGTCTGCCCTGAGCAGGACGGTCTGTTGGGTACATAGAGGACAATGAAGGGTCTTATCTGCCCATTGGACTACATCCCCTTCCCTACTTCCAACTTGGATCGCTCCTCGTGCACATAGGGAGAACGGGGCTGGGACTGGAGGGATGGGCGGAAGGAAAGCGGGATGAGGCCGGTCCTGCGCTGCCCCTCGGGCTCTCACCGTGGCTGCAGCAGATGCCGGCGGCCGCGCAGCTCCCGCCGTTGCTGCCGCACGCTTTCCGGCCGGACTCGCACGGCGTCGGCAGGAAATTCTCCTCCTGGCACCGCAGCGTTTCGGAGGTGCCCAAGTAGCAGCCCAGCTCCTCTCCACAGCAGATGTTGGGACCGAAGCAGTGGCCCTTGTTCCTGGGACCGCAGGGCAGGCACTGCAGCGGGAGAGACAGGGGCAGAGGTAGGAAAGACAAAAACCATCCGTACTGCTGCTCTTCTCTTAAAAAAAAAATATATATATATATATATATTTCACACCTAGCAGCGGTGTTGGGAGGCAAGGAGGGAGCGTGGCAGGACCTACCTTCCTGATGTCCATGTCCAGCGCGGCGCGCTTGCCCCCGATGGGGCAGTTCTGGATGTAGCAAGCGGAGGAGAGCGCCAGGAGCGCCAGGAGGCAGAGGGCGAGCGCCTTGCAGGGCATGGCTGCGGTTCCGGAGCCCCGCGGCTGCTCGGCCCGCCGCCCGCGAGCCGTATATATAGCGCCCGGGGCTGCTTACACATGCCAGCGCCGTCGTCACTCATTTCCCTTAAAGAATACAAGGCATTGCTTCCCACACCAAAGGGCTCGGCTAATAGCCAGAGGTCAAGGACGTGAGGTCAGTGCCAAGACGCTCGTTTTCTCCCTGGTCTGGCCACAGCTGGGGAAGCGTGTGGAGCCTCTGGATGCTGTGGGGGAAAAAGGAGTCCCACAGGATGGGAGAGATAGGGAATTTTGATAGTTTAGGTTCCTTTCACCAACTGCTCAGGCCATGAACGGTCTGTGCCTCTGTGTTCTCCGTGTTGGCCAATGTCTTTGCTTCCCTCTTGACCACGGGTTGGGTTGGAAGATGCCTCCAAAGGCTTGGTAGGCTGTATTTCACAGAATCATTAAGGTTAGAAAGGACCTCTAGGGATCATCCAGTCCAATCCCCCTGCTCCATCAGGGACACCCAGAGCACAGGGCACCTGGTTGCATCCAGGCAGGTTTTGAAGACCTCCAGAGCAGGAGCCTCCACAGGCTCCCTGGGCTGCCTGTGCCAGGGCTCGGGCACCCGTGCAGAAGTTCCTCCTCACATGGAGATGGAGCTGCCTGGGTTTCAACTTGTACCTATTGCCCCTTGTCCTATCACTGGTCACCACTGAGAAGAGCTTGGCCCCTTCCTCCCTACGTTTCCCCTTCAGGTGCATATATAGATTAATCAGATCCCCTCTCTGCCTTCTCTTCTCCAGAGAAAACAGGCCCAACTCAGTCTAGTTTGAGGGGACTAAGTGCTTCCTTTGGGTTCAAATCCCCTCACGTGGGGAATGAGCCCATTTTCCCCTCCACAGTGGCCTGAGGACTCCACACTGGAGGGTGAAGCATGTGGTGATGGTGGTGGGCTCTTCCTGCTTGCTGTTGGGGGGTGCTCCTCTCCATCCCGCTTGGAAACAGATGGCAAGAGGCACAGGGACGACACGGAGCACATCCTTGTGTTTCTTTCCAATGTAAATCCATGTGGCCAGGTCCCTGAGCGGCGCGACGGACGCCCAGGATGCGGACACAAGCAGGACGCAGGCTGGCGCGTGCCGGCGCGCGCCGCGACCCCTCGCCCGCGCTCATTAAGCGCTTCCCGCCCTGCATAAATCCCTGGGACGAGGATTAAATTGCTGGACGAGGGCCCGCAAGCCTCGCGCCTATCGAGCCCATTAGTCCCGGCTTGCTTAACGGGGGAATACGCAAGCTGGCGGCGCCGGGGCCGTAACCTCTGCCCGGACCTGCTGGCTGGGGTCGAATCCTGACGCACTCCAGGGCATGGAGCCGGGATGGGATGGGATGAGGGGACGTGTGGCGCTGAGTGACCCCGAGCTGAGCCCGGCGGCTGCCATGGAGTTTGAGACAAAAGTTTTTTGCAGAAGCGCTGTAAAAAAAGCCCCATTTTCAGCTCCTTCTGTCACACGGGGGTTTTATGGGTCCTTGCTGCCCTTGGGGGTGTCGGGTGAGTGTCCCTGCCACATCCCAGTGCCCTCCGTGCACCATGCCCGTGTCCCCTCCTTCGCCTGCACCAGTCCCGGCTCCATAGTGATCCCTCACGAGGCACCAAATGCTGCCGTTCTCCCCCCAAATCGCATCCAGCCTTTCCTGGATCCCAAAGCAGGCCGGGGAGATGGTGGTGCCGAGGCCGGGTGCGCTCGGGATACGTGTCCCAGCG
The DNA here is from genome assembly GCA_032273925.1 of Rhynchotus rufescens. Taxonomy (NCBI): domain Eukaryota; kingdom Metazoa; phylum Chordata; class Aves; order Tinamiformes; family Tinamidae; genus Rhynchotus; species Rhynchotus rufescens. The sequence continues at coordinate 26,590 of JAVCKT010001157.1, read as the reverse complement.
CCGTGGAGGCCAAGGGGCACTGGCGGGAGGATGGAGTGGCGCGGGGTCAGGACGGCTCATGGCTCCCGTGCAGCTCGGGGTCAGGGCGGCTCATGGCTCCCGTGCTGACGTGGCCGCCGCAGGCCGGCCTCCCGCTCCACCTCCCACCCTGGGGACATTATAAAGGCCCCATGGAGGTGACGGGCACCTCATGAGGGTAAGCGGGAAGGGGCACGGGTGGACATGGCGCCTCTGGGACTCGGTCGGTGTGAGGGCGCGGGAAGCACCGGGCGGAGGAGCCGATGCCGTGCGGGGCGACTTGCCGGGGGCAGGAAGCCAAACCTTGCTTATTTCTTTTATTATTATTTTATTTGAAGTAACCCTTTCCCCCCTTCCCCACGGCCAGGAGACGCGAGCAGAGGGGCTCCGCGGGGCGGCGTGGCGGGCGCCTCAGAGCGGCGCCGCGGGGCCCGGCTGCCGCCGGCTCGCCAGGCGCATCAGCTTGAGGAGCAGCTCGCCGGCCGAGGCGTCCAGCGCCGTCCCGTTGGCGCCCAGGGCGTCCCGCTCCGCGCCCGCTGCCTCCTCCTCCAGGCACGCGGGCTCCAGCCCGCAGCTCTCTGCACATGGACGCGCGAGGAGAGCGGCAACAGGTTAGTCGCGCCCTGAGGCGGCGGCCATTTTCTCACGGCTGCCGCCATTTTCTCGCGGCTGCCGCCATGCCTCAGTTTCCCCCCCGGCGGCCCAAACGCGGAGCTCACGCCACATTTTTGAGCTCCCCAGTCTGCTCCAGGGCTCATCCTGGCTCTTACCGTCGCTGCAGCAGATGCCGGGGGCGGCGCAGTGGCCGTCGGCGCCGCACGGCCGCCCGCCTGCCTGGCATGGTGAGGGCACGTAGGTCTCCTCAGCGCAGCGCCGCGTCTCCGCTGTGCCCACGTAGCAGCCCAGCTCGGCGCCGCAGCAGATGCTCGGCCCGAAGCAGTTGCCCCTGTTGCCAGGGCCGCAGGACATGCACTGCGGCGGACGCGGGTGCGTTATGGGGGCACATGCACCGGGGCCAAAGCCGCCGCCGTCCTCCATCACCGCGGCCTTGGCCACCTTGCCCGGCCACGAGCTCCATCTGCCCTGCTCACCCCGGCCAGGACATCATCCAGCTACCCCGGCACCCTTTCATCCCCAGTTTTTCATCCCTTCCCTCTGTTTTTGCATCCTTCCTCATCTTTTTTTTTTCAACCATTCTCCCTTTTTTTTTGCACCCATTCTCCCTTTTTTGCACCCATTCTCCCTTTTTTTTACAACCTTTCTCCCTTTTTTGCAACCTCTCTCCCTATTTTTACATCCTTTCTCCCTCTTAATGCACCTGCCTCACTTTTTCGTACCTTTTCTCCAACTTCACCCTTGTTCCCACTTTTTTCATACCTTTTCTCATTTTTTAAAGCTTTCTCCCTCTTTTTAGCACCCTTTCTACCTCTTTTTGCACCCTTTCTCCCTCTTTTTACATGTTTTCTCCCTTTTTTGTACCTTTTCTCACATCTCTGCACCCTTTCTCCCTCCGTTTTTGCACCTTTCTCCTTTTTTCACAGCTTTCTCCATCTTCTAGCACCATTTCTCTCTTTTTGCACCCTTTCTCCCTCTTTATGTACCTTGTTTCCCATTTTTGTATCTTTTCTCACATTTCTCCACTCTTCCCCTCTTTTTCTACACTTTCCTCCTTTTTTAACAGCTTTCTCCATCTTTTAGCACCCTTTTTACCTCTTTTTGCACTTTCTCCCTCTTTTTTTTTTGTACCCTTTCTCCCTCTTTTCTCCCTTTTTTACAGCTTTCTCCCACTTTTTTGCACTCTTCTCCTCCTTTTTTTGGTACCTTTCTCAATCTTTGCAGCTTCTCTCCCTTTTCCCACCCTTTCTCCCTCTTTATGCATCTGGTCTCCTTTTTTTTTTACCAATTCCTCACATTTCTGCACCCTTTCCTCCTCTTTTTTTTTGCACCATTTCTCCCTTTTTTACAACTTTCTCCATCTTTTACCACGCTTTCTCCCTTTTTTGCACACTTTCTCCCTCTTTTCTCCCCTTTCAACATCTTTCCTTCGCTTCTTTTGCACCCTTCCGCCCTTTTTTGCACCTTTCTCCCTCTTTTTGCAGCCTTCCTCTCTTTCCCCACCTTTTCTCCCTCTTCTTGAACCCTTTTACCTTTTTTTTTGCACCCATTTCCCATTAAATGCAGCTTATCTCGCGCTTCCTTGCACCCTCTGTCTCATTTTGAACCCTTTAAACCTTCTTATTGCAGCCATTCTCCCTCTAAATGCACTTTGCCTCCCACTTCCCTGCACCCATTCCTTTCTTTTTGCACCCTTTCTCCCTCTCCTTCCTCCCCTTCTCCCCTTTTTTCCCCCTTTCTCCCACTTGTAGCCCATCGCGTTACCACACGCCGGGGGTCCCGTGCGTGCCCCGGTACCTGTCGCGTGGCCGTGTCGGCCAGGGCCCGTTTGCCGCCGCGGGGGCAGTTCTGGATGTAGCAGGCGGAGGCCAGGGCCAGGAGGCAGAGGAAGGAGAGGGGCAGCGAAGGCTCTGCCATGGTGCCGGGAGCCGAGCGGAGCCGGGAGCCGCCGTTGGCATCTGCCGCCGGGGCTGCTCCCGCTGCTATTTATGCCGCCGGCGCCCCTTTCCCGCGGGAGGAGGAGGAGATGGCCTTGCTTTTTTTTTTTCTCCTTTTTCTTTTTTAAAAAAATAATCTTCCTTCCCAAATTGCTTCTGTAATTGCGGTGATTCAGTGCCGACGCGCGCGGCGCTCGGGGCTGGCAAGTCCCCCGAGCTGCAGGGCAGGGGGACGGTGGCGGTGTGGGGGGGACGCGTGGGGACGGCCGCTGCAGCCCGGGGGTGCTGATTTGCAGGGTGAGGCTTTGCAAGGATGCTGTTTGCAGGATGCTGCTTTTGCAGGATGCTCTTTGCCGGGATGCTGCTTTTGGAGAGAGATGCCGGTTTGGAAGGGATTTGGGGCCGCAGAGACAGGGCAGCGGAGCGTGCGCCCAGCATGAGGGGCTTGGAGTTGGGTGCAGGAATTGGGGCCAAAAAGCTATTTTTTTTTTGCATCCGTTTGGTCCCGTGCTGGTGACCCCAGCTGCATGCAGGGACTGGGACAGTGGGGTGGCCCATGGCGGGTAAAGCGAGGCACGAGGGCTGGCTGCAGCTGCCAGCGAAAGCACGAGGATGGAGCAGAGATGCAACAGCAGAATGGGGAAAAAAACAAAAAAAAAGGCACTTTGGGGTCCAGCATTGACCTGCTTATTGGGCGGCCAAGCTGAGCTGAGCCCTGGCACGCTCATGGCACTGCTGGGCTGCCAAGGCCATTGCAGGTGCTGCTGGTTTTGGGGAGCAGGAGGGGTCCCCTATGGCATTGCAAGGGGGACTTGGGCGTAAGTGCTTCCAAAACAAGGCAGCAAACGGAGAAGGTGGCGGTGGAGGAGGGTGCAAATCCCCCCGCGCCGCCAAACGACCTCGTTACATGTGTGGCTGCGGAGGAAGGAGCGGGCGGTGCCCATGAATATTCCTCGCCCAATATTCCCGGCCGGCCTTTCCCGGCGGGAAGCGCCGGGGCGCGCGCGGCTAATGCGGGCCGGGGCGCCGGGCGCACGCGAGACGCGGCCCCGCATTAAGGCGGCCGGCGCTCCATGCAAATGCCTGCGTGCCGGGAATGCTAAAGGGCTGCGGCTGCTGGGAGGCGCTTCCCGCCCGGCACGGCATGGAAATGCCAGGGGAAGGGGCTGGGGAAGGGGCTGCTGGCGGCCTCAGGGGCTGTTGTGGGATTTGGGTGTGAGGAGCCGCAGTGCTGGAACGCGGGAAGCTTTTGTGGCTCTGCTGCTAAAGCCTCTCCGATGCCTGGAAAGGGATGGGATTTTCCAGCCCTTGGGCAATCAGCAGCTCAGGAGGGAGTGAGACGTCCCTCTTTCCTAGTGCAACGTACTGGGTGTTTTTGAGGGAAATGGGTGGAAATTTTTCCTTGCTGCTGTTTCTGCATGGCCCTTGCCCAGCCCGGGTCAGGGTGCTCCGGATTGGCAGCAAAGCCTGAGCACTGCTCCTGGGCTGGCAGAACATCCCAGGCTCCCCTGGAGCTGCAGCCGCTCCTGGCTGGGCACAAAGGTGGAGAACGGGGAGGAGGAAGAGGGCAGACGAAGGCTGAGCAGCCTCCGGTCAGGCGCCCCCAGTGTGCAGGAGAAGATGGGGGCAGAATTGCACCCAACGTCCCCATGGACAGCATGGGCTTGCTCCCAATGCGAGGAGTTTTCGGGATAACGCTCCCTCATTTCTAACCCATTACCACTTAACGCAGCCCGCGGGTTGCTGGGTTTTGCCAGACGGGGTCTAACAGGGCTGGGCAGGGGCCTCGCTCCGGGGCAGCTCCCACGCGCTGGCCCTGCCCGTTATTCCGCAAGCGGCTGCCTCATAACAGACTCCATAAAAAAAGGTATTAGAGGCAGGAGGAGCTGATTCACTCGGAGACCCGTTACCCCAGAGAGCCCGGCGCCAACGTCAGCTCTGCCAAGAGAAATTGCCAATTAAGGGGAGCGGCGGGGGGTCACGGAGACGGCAAAACACGGCTGTCACCTCCCCGTGGCACAGCAGGCTGCGTCAGAGACGGGACGTGTCCCAACCTCTTCCCTTAGGGCTTTTCTGAGCTCCTGGGATGCAAGTATGCGGCTCGGGCTGCTGGAAACCCTCAGCAGGAGCTCGCAGCTCCTGCCCTGGCTTTCCCCAGCGCCTTCACTCGGCGCCTCGCGCCACAGCGTCATTAACTTGCACAGTGAGACCCACAGACGAGTTGGAAAGAGCAGGGGACTTGAACCATAATTTTATTAAGGCTTAAATGTCTATTTAAATGCTGTCCCAGGCAGCCGGGAGCCGGTCGGGTCACACGACACAAACCAGGAGCGACGCTGTGCGATGCGATGGCTTTTCTACAGCGCTTGGCACGAGCAGGAGGGCAGCGCCGCTCCTCCCCGCGGCCGCCGCCGCTGCCTGCAGGGAGCAGTGCGGAACGGGGAGGCTCGGGGAGCTCCGCGTGCCCTGGAACGCGAGGCCGGCCCCTGCTCCGCGTCCCCCGCGGCTGCTCGGCCGACACGGAAGGGCTTTAACTCACGGGGAAGCTGAACCCGGGGGCCGCAAGGCACCTACGCAACGCGCGCGCTGGGGTGGAGATCCGTGTCGTATAAATACGCATTCCTCCTTGGAGAAGCTATGGCTTTTATTACCCTCGGACCGCTCTGCTCCGGCGCGATGCTCTAATTCCCCCCCAAAACTACTCTGTAAGCGCGAGGCGCCCGAGGCCTCTCCACCGGCCCGGCCGGCCCCGCGCCCCGCCCGCGGGCGGCGGCGACGACCTGCTGGGACAGCTCATCCGCGACCTGGTAGGGGCGGCGGCGGCCGCGGCGCGGGGTGGCGCCGAGCGGAGCCCGGGGCCACCGCCCGAGGGGAGGGCGCGAGGAGCCGCCGAGAGCGGCCGGTGCTCCCGTCCGTTACCTCGCCTCCCAAATACACCCCCTGGTTCAGGGTTTTAACCTCCCGAAATCTTCCCGTCTCGCTGCAGGACGCAGGTCTAGCATTTTTCTGTTAAAACCCCGCTTTTCTTTTTGGCTGCTTCAGGCTGCTCGGGACGGGAGGATGTTCAGGATATTGCGACGTGCTGCCCTGCAGGAGTGAAAAATATCAAAGCCTGAGTGTTAACTCGACACATGAGTTAATTTGGCAGTAGTGTTAAATACGGTTCTGAATGAGTGGAGATGTGTTTTGGCAGCTCCTCCAAATGCAGCAGAGGTTTTACTTACAGCATAGAGAAACAGGGGGGTTGGGACACCCACTTTGCTGCTTTTTGTGAACCTCACAGTGCTGGTGCCTAATTACTCTGTGCTTAAAAAAAAAAAAATTAAAAGGAGTAGATTAAATTTCTGTCTGCGAGGCACAAATTAATCCATTTATGGAATTAGTGCTCCATTAGCGCCCAGGAGCCCATGCCTGTCTCGGAGGAGCTGCTCGTGCTGCAGCTCTGGTTCCCGCCCAGCCGGGGTTCGCCTGCTGCTCCCGCTCCGCGCGTGGCCGCGAGCGCCGCGCTCAGCCAACACCTGAACGTGGGGCCAGGGAGAGCCCGAGCAGCTCTAGCCTGGGGTGTGCGGGAGCAGTGTTGGTGTGAGCCGCTGCTCCTGCTGTCCTGCGACTCCGTGTCCGTTGGCCTTGGAGCGTAGGCAGCTCTCCTCCCTAACCTGAGCGTTGGAACCTGACTTTAAGTACCCTTACAGCTTAGTTTAAAAAGATCAATCTATGCAGTTATTTTTTGTTCTTAATTGAAGAAATGTCCCTTTGGACCGTTCCATGTGTAGGCAGCCTGTCTTTCTGGGGGCGTCTGCAGGTACGTGCAGCCCAAGCAGCGTCTGAGCCAGCTGGCCGTGCGTCAGGTCCACTTTGTTAGCGATACCTGCATGGTGCCGAGGGCCAGGTCCGGGTTTGTGTGAGCGGGTGGCAAGGAACAGCCACAGAAAAGACAAGGTAAAGGCGGCTGGACTGGGAAGTGCCGAGAGGCCTGAGGTGGTGCTGATTTGGCTGGAGTCTCCCTGACTTTCTGATAGCAAACTGTGGAGACACGTGGGTTTTGTGCATGAGGATTGATGGAAGAAGATCAGGCAGCCTGAAACACCTGTGATGGGGATGCAGAAACCTGGAAAAAACACTACAGAGCAGAATTTCAAAATGATTGCTTGTAGAAGTGCTCAGAACAGACTGATTACATCTCTGGAATCTGCTGTGAAAGACTTGGAAACTCCAGAGAGAAATGGAGAGGAGGGCAGTCTCTATACAGCCATTGCAGGAATAGGACTATTGGTCCTACTCTAGTTGCAACTTTCCTGGGAGGCTTTATTTTTGTATGTACTGCACATGTCTGCTAAATGCAAGAGATGGATCCTTTGGTGTGAGTTTTTTTATGGGCTACTTAATCATCTGAAGCAGCAACTCTTTCAACACACTTCCTGTGGAAATAAGCTGCTATGTTGTGGATGAAATAAATATAAAACAAATTGTAATCTCATCTCCATTCAAAACATCAGTACATTTTCCATCATTCTTCTTTTAAACCTCATGAGTTAAGTTTATAATGGTTGTATACAGGTAAAGTGCTCCCTAGCTTAGTGTTTTTGACACTAAAACCTTAGGGAATTATTTTATTAGACCTTATCTTTCTGGGCCCAAAACCTGTGGGAACCATAAGGGCATTAAAGGATAAAAGGGCTCTCCTGCTTGGGAAAGAAGGAATAAGCCACAGTGAAAATGTTTGTGCATGTTGGCTGTCTTCCCAATAGGTAGTTATTTAATTTGGACTTTTGTGCCTGCTATTAGGAATGAAATCGCTGCACCTGAAGTGCTTTGCGCTGGCTACCAGCAGCGGGTGGCTGGTGTAGCTGAACACGTGGAAGTGTTGCTCGAGTGGATCAAGACTTTCGTGTTTGCAGGCCTTCTGTCCCCGCACGCAGGAGCTCGGGCACCTTCCTGCCGCATGATTTACTCCGTCCTGCTGCAGGAGGGTGGCGTGACGGAGGAGAGCTGCCTCTGCCTTCCCTTGGGGCAGTGTGATGGCACTGAGGAGACAGTGTCTTCTCTTAACACCATTGTCACTTATTTTCTATCTTGTTGTGTATAAGAGAAGTCTAATAACTCCTTTTTTTTTTTTTCTTTATTTTTCCAGAATGAAATAAATGAAGTTCCATTTTTTGATATCCAGCTGCCCTATGAACTGGCGTTGAAGATATTTCAGTACCTGGGCAAGGCTGAGCTGGGAAGATGTGCTCAGGTAGGCACTGAGTTTGCTTCTCTTTTCCCACATAGAAGAAATACTTCCAAAGCTGAATGGAAAATGACAGTAAATAAGTTGGATTTGTAGCTTGCGGTTGAATACAGATAATCCAAAGTTTTGTTGCTTGGATGTAACTGAAACTTAAAAATAAATTCTTACACAGATTATTTTTGATTTGAGAGTGAGCATATTCAGAAGGAAGTGAGAGCCTGGCTATAGTGTTCAGAATTTCACAGTACTAAGCTGATGATGAAATTTTTTTTTCTTTCTTTTTCAGTATGTGACTCAAACAGTAGAGAGTTGACAGCTGATACAGAGCAGAATACTAACATTTTTATCCTTAACGGCTTCAAGTAGGGCTAGATTACTAATGACTAATGTAAGATCTCTTTTCCCCGCCTTGTTTCTATTTCCTTGGTGATAAAGTCACACTTTGACCGATCGATTCTCGAATGTGATCTTGTCATTTATGAGTATTTTTGAAGTGCCTCCTGAAGTACCTGACTTCAGCCTGCACTGCTGAGCCTCTCATCTCCCTTTCTCGTGCACTGAATGAGGAACCGCGTCTCTTAACAAGTCTCCAAAGCAAACTTGACTGGCGGGTGCCAGTTCTGTGACATAGGGGAGGATGTTATGGATATTCATTACCGGTTTCTTTCATGGCCACAGTTTAATGTTTCGGGCCTAGTCATTAAGTTTTCATGTGCTAAACACACTTTGCAGCTTTGCAGAAAAAATCCACCCAAAACCTTGCATTACATCAAAAACCCTTATTACCCTTGCTTGTAAAATAAAAATGATGTTAATGTGCTAAAGTTGAAAAGTGATAGGGTGGAGCTTTGCTGTGGATGGTAGACTGGATATGGGTTATAAACAAGTGGCATGCATAATGATATTAAACTGGGTTTGGGGCATTCAGTTTACATAGGTTATGGTGTTAAATAAGCTAATGATTTTAGGAATAAGACTGTTAGAAAAATACTGCTTGCAGGACTTCTGTTGCAGAGGGAGAAAAACTGCAAAGAGTTTTTCATGAGTTGCCTAGAGGACTGTCAAACTTTGGAATCTGCTGGAGTTTCTGTCATTTGCTGATACACAGATGCGTTCAGGAAAGGCTATATCCCTTGAAGTGCAACACAGTTGAGGTTTTGGAGTAGATAATTTTAATAATTATCAGACATGATCAATTTACCTTGACACAGAAAAAAGATAGAGTACTGAAAGGCTACTCCTTTTCACTGTACTCGAGCTATGCTTGATTTCTCTTTCTCGCTCTTCATTTTTAACTTGAACTAGTTCTCATAGGATCTTTTAAATACTGAAAACATTTTCCACAGTTCTCGTTTACCTTCTAGGACTGAATCATTTGGTCCTATGTGGCAGCTGGCAGGTAGCTGAGCAAATGCCCAGTGTTTTACAAGGCTCTCCGAATGAGATGACTATCCAAAGCTTTTCGTGCAGAGCTGGCTTCTCTTTAAGTGTTTGAATAAAAAGCAATGCAATAAAAATAAATACCATTTTCATTTTTCTCATAGTGATTTTGTTTTTGAAGGAGGGGAAGCCCTCTTCTGTTAAATGGAAAACCCTGCTGCTTTAGAGTATTATTGCAGGAAGGTTTTTTTATTAAGGCGCCTAGGGATTTTAGTGGAATTGGGCTAGTTAGTGGAATTGGCATCACGAATTACGTGAGTGCCTTTGGAGAAAACCTGTTTGCTTAGTTCTTCATGCCAAATTTACTAACAGTAAAGTAGCCCGACTGCCGAGTCTCTTTGAGATTTAATCACACCACAGCCTGCCCTGGAGAACTTCCCTGCTGCTTTCCTTTGATTTTTTTTTTTTTTTTTTTTTTAAATTATAGGAGTACAAAACGAAAACTATCCGTATAGGACTTGCAATCTTAAAGCCGTATGAAGCCTGTAAATTAATGGTTCATGCTCAGTTCCCAAGCTCTGGTGGGTTCATGACAGTTGTGTGGTATTTAGCAGGATCTCCCAGACCGGCCTCAGTTTGCTGCCACCCCATGTTGGCGACTGGAGGGGAAAAAGGTGTCTGAGAGTTGACGTGTGAGCAGAACGGTGCAGAGGAAGGGCAAACGTGGCCATTTTCCATGCGGGTCCCTATGGACGGCTGGGAGTGCTGGTCACTGGAAGAAGGATCTGGCATGTGGGCTGCTCCTCTGTCCCTTCAGCAGTGTTTGAGAGAGGGCTCTCCCTCCTTACAGTCACAGCAAAAGGAAAAACGATCCCTTGGGAAGCTGTGAGCATGGCGCATTGAAGCAAGCGGGAATTCTTGGGGTGTTTGCACTGATACTGCACACTTCTGTATTGAACTTTGCTGCCCCTCTTTAGATGTGGCCTTGACACTGCCAGCGTTGCGGCGAGGTGACGTGCGTCTGCTCTGTGAGGTTCTGCACGTACTTAGGGCTGTGTTACTGCCTTCTGATGATGACTGAAGAGTACATTAATCACGTTACGTGATGAGAGGTACCTCTGGGCTGTATGTGTGGCTATTTCTGAATAGATCTCACTATTTCTGAATAGATCTGCAGGAAATTGTCTGAAGTGTTAGCATTTTCTGTTAGCATTTTTGTTAGCATTTCTGAGATGGATTAGAAACAGTAACCAAGACAGAAGTTGCAATTTTATCTAAGACCACGGGGTATTTCTAGGAATTTAGGAAGGAAATGCCTTGTGCAGCTCAGGAGTCTCAGACGTTTGGCTTTTGGAATTGTCCAAGCTGTTAGATTTTTGGTGTTCAGAAACTAGAAAAAAAAAATCTCATAAATTTTTGAACATACTGGTTTTTGTACTGGTAAAAATAATCATCCATGCTGCTCACAAGTTGCAGCGAAAGTTGGGCAGTGGGTGGATAGGGGTTTCCTGAGCTCAGAACGAGACTTAAAGTAACATTAAGGCTGTGAATGGCAAAAATGGCTGGCTTCCCCCTGGTAAATGCACATCTGAATGACTTTGGATTATGTGGAATTTGGATCTAAATATTTCTCTGATCGAAAGTCCAGATATTTTAAATCAAGGGGTTTGGTTCCAGAGACTGAACCTGGATAATATCTTTGTGTGATAGGGAAGAAAGGAAACCTGAGGGAAGTTATCAGATGGAGAAGTCATTAAGATTTGGACCAGTTGATTAAGATAAGTTTAGAAAAATTGGGGATTTGATGGAAGAGATGAGCTTTTTAGATTCTTTTATTTTTTTTTTTAATTAATTAAAATTAAATTAAAAAATAATCCTGAATGCAAAACCAAATAGCAAAACCTAGGTCAGCAAGGGCCTTTGAAGAGTTTCAGAGGGTTATTGCGTGCTGACCCACAGGTAGGGAATAAGGCTGTGGAATAATGTGGAGCTCAGAGGGAACTGGGGTTTCCTTTCTGACAACAGTGAGAAACATAGTAAAAATATAATCGGAGCACTTAAATCAAAATGGAAGTGGTGCCTCTGTGGCTATAAACAACTCTAAGATATTGGCATTGATTGCCGCTGGAGACTGGGCGCAGTGGAGTTGTGGAAATAATTATGTTCACAGTCAGAGCTTTGCGTGTTTGGGCTACTCCTCAACAAGCTGAAGGTATGGATGCCTATAAATATAGCCATAATACCCATCTTCCGGGGCCTCACCTGGAACTCCAACTCAAGCAGATCTAATAAAACTGACTTTGAGCCAATGGCCGCTTTAATGTGGCGGCTCACAGTGGTGCTGTAAAGTGCAATGCTTGAGACGCTTTTATTAGAGGTTTCTTGCAGCTGAGGCTCGCTCAGTGGGGCTTTCACTGGGGCTCATCATGCCAGTTTTGGTGCATTAAGGACAGGCTGTGCTAGGGAGCCTTTGGAAATTCATGCTTGTAAACCAGCAGGACTCGATGTAATTTGATTTAAACAAAAATCCTAATGGGGGAGGATCTGAATCCCCCTTGAATGTTTGTTTCGGAAAGTTGAAAAGGCAGTCAAGGTTTTATGCAGTCCTTTTTTTTTTTTTTACCAGCTTCATACGAAGCTTTTAAGAACTCAAAATCAAAAGGGTCCCCACAAATGGCTGTCTGTTTTGGCTAACTCCAGGCATGTGTTCGTGTGTTACTTGCTGCATTTTTAAGCAGGGCAAATTTGACATGGCTTGCTTTTGTTTGCTTGTGCATCAGCTTGCCTCCTCGCTGTCAGCCGAAATTTCCCTTGAACCTCCTCAGTACATCCCTGGAGTAGCAGGACCATTAAACACTGGAGCCCCTAGTAATTTATTACCCTATGTAACATTGTGTGGTCTGTAGCTGGAGAAGACCCTGCTGTTTCTGTCCTTGGTGAGAACCATCGTTATTATTGCAGAGCAATATTATTAAATTATTTAGCAGAGCAAGTCAGTCATACCCTTCCAAATTGTTAGTTATCATGAATGTTAGTTCATTTTACAAGCTCCTGAGATGCTTGACTTGTACGTGGTGGGGTTTCCAGCCCCCCTCCAAGCCCTGCTGCACACTTGCAAAGTCTCGTATGTTCGTTTGCGTTGCCTATCACACTGGGGCTCTCTGCAAATCTCTGCCACCTAACATGGAGTGCCTGAGAAAGTTCCTGCACGTTGTATTCAAACATCATGTTTCTGAAGTCGGAAGCAAGGTTTTCATGATAATTATAAAATGCAAAATAAATAAGAGGGAAAAATTATTTTGAGAAACTTTGCAGCAATATAAGACTTGCTACTTGGTGTAATCTTGTGACTGAAACAGATTTTGGATGCTTAGTTACTAGTTGCTAAAAATGATGGCAGTCTGCAAAGCTTTTTAATCTCTTGGAGACAGTGTACAAGTGATTACTGCTTTCACTAGTAGTAATTTTCATTGGTTACATCCGTTTTTTTTTTTAATTAAGAATTACAGAGAACAAATGCTCCTTAAGTAGGCTCTTACCTCTTGAATCTTTAATTCTAAGCCCATAATTGGTTACGATGAAACGGTTTGCTCTGAAATAGATGGCAACTTGGGGCCATTGAGAAAACTTAATATTTCATTCCTATTTATGCGTGCTGCAGTACAATAGCTTATAAATCACTAATGTTGTACACCTAATCAGGCCTTGTCAGCAGGACTTTCAAGATACGGTGGTATGATGTGGAAGGTTATTTAAGCTACAAAATTGGAAATAAATTCATATCCACATGAATACAGTGTATGTACAATGCTGTTTTAACTTTTGCTGCTTTTCCCTTCAAGATTTTATCATACAGGCATATTTCAGATTAGGAATGTGGCTACTATACATGGATGTCCCTATTACATGGAATTTTATTGACATAGAAACTTAATGTTTTCACTCATTTCACTACAGAGCAATAGAGCAAACTGACCATTTTGTTAAAGGGGGGAATCTCATGCTGCCAGTATCGTAAAAGGGGAACAAATGTACTTGTTTAGATAAAAATTCAGTCTCAGTACAGTCCTGTTTTTTAAATATGCATATTGCATGTTATTTATGTACTCAATGGAAAATGTAGTTATTGTTTATAATTGTATACCATCTCTGTATTTATAAAGTGAATTTGGTTTCTAGGTCAGCAGGACGTGGAAGGCCCTTGCGGAAGATGAAGTGCTGTGGTACCGGCTGTGCCAGCAGGACGGGTACCTGCTGGACAGCAGCATCGCGGCGCGCTCCTGCTGGAAGCTCGCCCTGAAGGACTGCCGCGCCAGAGAGCACACCCTCAGAACCAACTGGAAGGTAAAAGGCAGAGAGTTCATTAATGCCACCCAGGTGCCCTGGAAAAATGGGAACCTGCTGCAAGCAAGGGGTAGGGAAAAGGAAGTTGTTTGTATTGCAGCTCCTCCTTTGCCAGTTAGAAGGGGAAAACTGCTAAGGGAGTTAAAAGGTTCTGTCTCTGCTGTAATACTTTCCTTCCCGGTGACCTCTTGCTTTGGGGATGAGTCTCTGTTTACTGTGCTACTGTTTACTCTGAGTTTGGTGAAAGAGCAGGGTTTTTACTTCAGCCATCCCTTAGTAATAATGATCCTCTGTTAAGATGACAGCTGCTACTCCACTGGTTAAATATCCTGACTAAATGTAAATTGTCTTGTTTTGTGTGCATGCTAAGTTTCTCTACCTCAAGATAATGAATGAATGTCCAGTATGGTAGTTTCTTTCTCCTTTATTTTTTGGCTGTGAAGGTTTCAGGAGGAAGGCATGGGCTGGTGGCTCTTCTCTCTGAGCTGTGCTATGACTTACCAGTAGCAGTGCTAAAGCAGTGCTAAAGCTCAACATTTCCTACAAGGAAGCAAGTGAACTTGCTTCCCTGGGTAAATCTTGGGTAAATCTGATATATATAATCTTCTCATCAAGTGAACTTGCTTCCTTGGGTAAATGTGGGTGGTAAATGTGTTGAGATACTAATGCTGTTATCTCCTCTTTCTGTGCAGAACCGCATCGGAGCTGTGAGCCAGCTGCAGTACGAGCTGGGACAGATTCTTTGTGACGTCCATTCCTGTGATGGAGTTGTCATTGCTGGGTGAGTATGAAGTTACCTAATGCTCATTTAATCTTCTCCACTTGAACTGTCATGTGTTGCTGCTTGACAAATTCAGAAGAAGCATCAGACTGATGCAACAAGAATGAATATTTCTGACTGCTTTTTTTTTCAAGCAAGCTACTTTTTCCCTAGTTAAGGTTATATATAATCTTCTCATCAATGCACACTTTTATTAGACTATTCAGAAGCAGTATTTTTTAAGTATAGTCCATGTAAAAAATATACTACTTTCTGATGAAAAAATCCATTGTTGTGTTGTGAAGGCACCCCGAATGTACTTAATATTTTACAGATCTGTTAGAGAACTGGGTTTCTTTTTTGTTTTCATAAAAATGTTTTGATCACTAAGATGTATTTGAGGCCTGTGGCAAGTTTAGAAAAACAGTTGTTATTCTCCAGTATTCTTCAAAAGACAAGTCTGGGAAAAAAATCAAACTCCTCTTTTCCTAATATTAAACTTTGTCAGGACCATTTTGATGGTAACTATTCACTTATCTTACACAGCTAAAATGCTATTTTAAGAACTTTCCAAGATGCTATTTTAAGAACTTGCCAAGCTCTTCCAAGAGGATTGACTGTCTTGATAGATGTAAGACTTTACCGTATTCTGCTTGAATTTTACAGGCTCAGTAATTATTAGCCTTCCAGAAGAAGTCACGTTAGCAAATAGAAATGATATCATCATGGGGCAATCAGAGGACGTTGTCCTCTAACGTACTGGAGCTCTGTGTTTTATGGTAGCACTTCACATTAATGGTATGCTTCTGCATTGTGGCATTAGAGAAAAAATGCCTATAAAATACTGGAAAATTTACTTACTGGTTATTGGAGAGGTGCTGTGCGTCGAGTGTAGGTGGCTCCCATGCAGAATGAAACACTCTTGGCTATTTAAAGTTGAAACTAGAGGACAGCAGAAGAGAAAGAGGAAGTTCAAGCTGTATGATTATTTTACTAGATACTTTGCCATTTGTTTCTCTTGCAGTTGAGGATGTCTCCCTTCTTTTCTTTGCTGCCTTGTTCTGTCCTGTTCACGGTTGCTTCTCCGCCCCGTGCTCTTGGTGCAGAGGTGTTGTTGCTTGTTGCAGGTCTGGCGGTAGCCGTGCGAATGCCACCGCCGCCGAGCGGTGCCCTCTCGAGGCCGTACCCCTGCGTGGGCAGCCTGTGGGGTGGGCACATTGAAAGAAGCCTGAAGATGGTGATTTTTGCCAGGTGTTCAGCCTTGCTCTCCGGTGGCTGCAGCTGGGAACCGGCTCTGCACAGAGCAGCCTGGCTCCTCCGCTGCCCTTCAGCCTACACAGCGCGTTCTTGCCCTTGGCTGGGGTCTGTACTATTGTAGCTGTTCCACTGGCTCTGTTGAAACCTCCTGTACTTTCCTGGGTGCCAGAAACCCCAGTTGTCTCCTCTCTGCTGCCAAAATCTCTGGCTTGCTTTTTCTTCATTCTCCCCGCTGTGTGCATATCCAAACACGCAGTATAGAGAAGCTAGACCAAATGCATTTACTTTTTAAGGAACTAACAAACCAAGGTGATGAAGCCCTGATACTAAAGTCTAATAGTCCAGGTTTTTGGTGTGGTATGTTAAAGGAGCCAAATTGGTGCAGTTTTGACTGTTGTCTTTTTGTATTGGCGCCTCAGGTCCTCCAGGAGCTTTTGCAGCTTTTGGTCAGCCTGCCTCTATTCGACATGGTGAAAAGAATGGGTGCTCTTAAAGACCTGAAGTTCCTATAAGGTTCACTCAAGTCTTCAAGTACTTAGTCTTTAAGAGCACTAGCTCTGACCATCAGGCACGTATCATTTAGAAAGCAGACATTATGAATTTCACTCAAATTATTTCTTCTTTTTTTTTTTTTTCCTCTCTGTGTGGTTGTGTCTTTTTTCAGGCACAATGGAAGTGTTTCACAATCCAAAACTCTTGCAACAAACTATTTCTCCTGGAGAGAAGTATATGGGGCTTGGGCAGACCTCAGATTTGAGTGTCTTTGGTTGTAAGACCTGATCACTTTTTAGTTACCTTTCAGTATTTTCCCTTTTCTGAGAAAATGAATTTTAATATTGAAGTATCCTTTTATGATTCTGTGAATCATACATTTGAAAAAATAGCGTGAGGAAATCAGACTTTAGAATATTAGAACCCAGAAAATGACATATTTTTTTTTTTGCTCTTCTTGCCCTTCACTCTGCTTTGGTAGTTTGAGTTCTCTGAAAGCGTCTCTTCCATTGCTGCTGATCAAGAGCCATTCCACGAATCTTGCCAAAAAGAAAATGGATTTGTTACCTGCCAGTGGCAAGAGAAGCCTGCAAGATAGTAGCATCTCCCTTCGTATGTTAAGTACTGTTCTATTAGTTTAAGAATGTACAACTTTCAGATATTATGATTACTTGTACTGTTTTACAAAGCTGAACGTGTTGCTGTCTCTGGTGTCTTTGGCTTGCAGTATAGGGCCTTGTTTCCACAGCTCCTTCCCTTTTATGATCATCTGCTCTTCACAACCAGAGAGAACAGAGTTTTAAAGACCGCATTTTGCTATTCACCCCCTGAATGAAAAAAAAAGATATATTGAATAAAAAAAAATCAATTTTAAGACCTTTGGCATGGTATGCAGACCTTCTGACACTTGGTGGAGGTATGCTTAATTGCAGTACTTTTGTCTTTAGTTTTTAATTATATTTGCAGTAGTGAAAATCAAACAAGACAGACTTAAAATTGTGACTGAAACTTCCAGTGGCATTCGTGGATTGTGCAGGGAAATGCATGTCGTTCATTAAGTACGGTTGGTAATTATTCAGCACAGGTAGATTAAAAATATATATCTTCATATATATTTATATATGTGTGTGTATATAGAGAGAGATGATTTTTTTCCCCAATCCAAACACAGCCTTCCCCTTTCTCCCCCAACTTATAGTATTGTATGTAATGTAATTGTATGTAATGGCAGTGTACTTTTAAATTTGCCATAAAAATGTAATGAATCTAGTGATCAATACCTAGTTGCCGTGTCCTTTCAGTCCCGAAGAAGTAATTTAATAGCTGAGGTTAACAGAAGTCAATTTTCTCCTCAGTATAGATATCATTTATCTGTTGCAGTTAATGATTATGTCTGCAGTCCTGCAAACACTTACCTATGTGCTTAGCTTCACGTGTGAATAATCATGGATTTCAGCGAGACGAGCCACGCGTTACTCCCAAAGACTGAGACGTTGGCAGCAATCTTTAAAATAATTTTGTGAATCGTATTTCCTGGCTTCTCTAAGGAGTGACTTGTGGCATCATTTAGCCTTTCTCGTAGAGTCATGTTCCTGCTTTGGAGGAAGAAAGGGCCGCGGGTTGGGAGCAGGTTTTGCTGCTGCCTTGGGGGAGCAGCTGTGGGGCCGGCCAGGCGTCGCTGGGAACGGCCGCAGGGGCAGCAGCTGCTCCCTGGCTTCGGGAGGCGCCACTTGAGCTCTTGGGAGAGCAGAGAATCCTTAGAAAAATGGAAGAGGTGGGAGAAGAAGGCTCCTGCAGCAGGAATGCAGGAGTCAGCACACATACTTCGTATTCTGAACCTCTGCTCTGTGTCTGACCCCGCGTGCTTCAGCATAGTGCCTCAAACTTCGCTGGAAAGTGGATTTTTTTATATAAATATATAAATGTGGTATATGGTGTATGTGTGTATATATATATATGGTATATATACCATATACTATCCGTGGTATATATATACCATATACCATCCGTTTATATATGATGTATATATATACATATGGTATATGTGTGTGTGTGTGTATATATATATACACACTATATATATATACACACACAATATATTTTATATATTATATCATATATTATACTGTATATATATATTTATATGTGTATATATATAAATAAAAGCTGCTGTGACAATTTTCTTAATCCTCCTGAAAAGGAATTTATACAAGTTGCGGATGGACAGGGTGATCTAAAACATCCTGTTCATGGAAGAGGCATAGTCTGAACTTGATTAACTTTAAGGAAGGAGGTAACAGTGAGCCACGCAGGATGAGCTCTTATTAAAAGAAAAGCTCCTGTTTTTTTGTGCTCTCCTGTATTTTCTCCCTCTTGCTGCCAAAGCTCAACCAGGAGATGGCAGAATATCAAAGATTGATTAAGTGCAACTTGAGCTGAGTTGAGCGGGGCTGCAAGCAGCTCCTCTTTCTCTGAGCCTTGCGTTCGCTGTCTGACATCAGATAATTCAATCTGGCCAGCATGCGGAGCGTCTTGTGTTTATCATGAAAATTTTATCCCAGTGGTTACGATGCTTGTTTTCTGGGTCAGACCTTGAATCCCTTTTCATTTGAGACGGTGGTGTTTGTGGTTACCTCACTCCCAATCAATGTTGTATTCACAGCCTTTCTATGGTTGCATGTCTCCAAGGATCGCCTTTAAAGAGATGTCGTGTGACACCCCCCTCCTTCTGTATTCATCTTGAATGCAGTTTGTTCTTTAAGTCACAGTTTACTAAGAAATTATAATTCTGTTTGCTTGAGTCTTATAAATTAGCATTGCTTAGATTCACTGCACTTAAATATATATGGTTTTAACCTGGAATGCCTAGATTTTTTTTTCCACCTTTTTCTAATAAAATCTTAAATCTTCCTTAAGTCAGCCCTTGACTCTTGACTCCTTAAATCAGTCCTTGGCTCCTTGACATTTTACATTCAGAGGTTTCCCTTTTTCCCCCAGTAAGTGCTGTCTGCTTTCCTGGCTGTTTTATTCTTTGGCTCAGTTGGTGGCTCTGAGTGCCTCCTACATCAGCAGAGAAGCCCTGCTGCCCTGGTCGAGGAGGACTACAGCTGACACAGACCATCTTTCTTCTGAATTTGGATAGCAATGCTCAGCAAAGGCAGAAGAGCTTTTAAAAAAATCCCATTTATTTAGGGGAATTATGTGTTTGAGGTCCGTTTTATGACACAATTTGATTTTGTCATTTGAGAAATTGCACTGTAATAACTTTCATACAGTTGTCTTTGTTTTGAGGAAGTCTTCTGGGCATTACAGTTTAAATATTGCAGCGTCCTGGAACTACTGGGGCCTTTCCAGTTAAGCCATTCTGTGGAACATGCAGACCAGGGAGAGAATTACCACTCTTTACAATTTCTTTGTTCTCTACAGTAACCTCCCTGCACAGCTTTCCTCTTACTCAAAGGTGACCTGCCAATGACTTTTTTAAATGCCTTTTAGCTTTCTAACGATGTGTGAAACTAGCCTGAAAGGCTTGAAAACACTTTTCTGCACTTCTAAAAACTTAATGTCAACTCTCATCTAATTTGTTTTTTTCTGGCCATAGGGCTCATGGAGAATTCCCAAGGCATTTATTATTAGCTCTTGCATCTTAATTCAGCATGCAGACCTGAGGAAACCAAAATATTAATTAGTCATGAAAATGAATATAAGTTAACAAACTGAATTTTTAAGCAGCCTGACTAAAACCTTCCTTAATTAATTGCTTGAATTTCACTTGTGTAATGTTACAGTGTAGGTAGGTTTCTCTCTCTGCTCCAGCGGCTTGAGAGCCTGCAAAATGAAGCAGTAAGAAAGACTGGGGCAATCCCCGCCGTCCTCTTCAACCTTCTCCGAGCCTTTTGTGTTCTCTTCGCTCGTCCCTGGCACTGTTAGGAAGTGCAGAATGTCGGTGTGTGTCAGCTTGAGGAGGGCTGCACGTGGCATGACATCATGGGGTCAGGAGACAAAACACCCAGTCAGGTGAGGTTGGGTTAAGTAACAAACACGTTGGCTCCTCTGTCACCTTGTGAAAAGATGAGGTGAAATCAATAGCGGTGGCTTGAAAGCGACTCTTCCTGAAGCCCCTCTGCGGCTCTGCCGGAGCGGGAAGCTCTCCGTGCACCTGGAGCTCCTGCTGTGCGCCGCGGGTCGCGTTGCTGCCTTGTACGTGCGCCGATGCCCACAGTTCCCCAGCGCCAGCTGCTGCTGTCCAGCTTGTAAGGCCTCCTCTTCCTGCGGAGGGGAGGTTATCACCTGCCTCTCGCGGGCCATCTTCTTGGGTGTTTCATTTTCAGAGTTTTCACACCTTGAGACCTCTGCGTTGTTGCCATCAGCACCTTAAAGTTCAGCTGAGGCTTTTCCTCTGGGCAGTGTTGCGGCTTGCGCTCCTCCCAAGATGCGAATGTGCCACTTCGCGTATCCTGCGAAGGCAGTTTTCTCTCGGCTCTGCAGTCAGAGCCGTTGTTTATTTGATGCAGAGTAGCTTATCACTTTGTGAAACGCAAAGGCTGATATAGCAGCAGTAATTCCCAAATTGCTTCATAATTCCTCATGAATTCACTTGGAAATATTTTTCACCTCCCTGGTAGCAGCCTTAGGCCGAACCCACAGTAATATGTTTCGTTGGTTGGAGCAGCCAGTTTAATTAATAGACTTGAGCTGCTGCAAGCCACTGGAGCCTCGGTCTAACTGATGGGGGGGGAGGAATTGTTGGCTTTAAACGAAATTATTAGAGAGACAGTTCAGCTTTCTTTAACTTCTACTTCGTGTTTGTTAAAAGGTTTTGCTTCCCATTTAACCTTTTGTTTGTTTCTGTTCTTTTGAAATTACATTTGCATCCACTTAAACAAACAAGAAAGTGAGATGTGTGGAAATTCTGAGGATGGTGAACGTTCGTTTTGTTCCAGAGAGCAGTGATAAGGCACAGAAGGGCTGCCTGCAGTCCCCAGGAGCTTGACCCCCCGCTTCCAGACGGCGAAATTGTGAGCTGACCCTGTAAGGATGAGGCCACGAGCTCTCTGCAGAGCAGCTTTTGTCTGCGTGGCTGCAGATGAAACCTGGCTTGTGAACTGGAAAGTGAAGTGCCCAGCAGAAGAGTCTGGGAACTGATCGGGGGCTTGTTGGGAACAAGTTAAGTGTTCAACTGCTCCCAGATTGTCTTAGCACAAGTTGATTTTTGTTTTTTTATTTGCCATTTTATATAGCAAGCAACCCAAAATAACGTGTCGTTGGTATCAGGAACATTACTTTCCTCCTGAGTAGTTTTACTACTATTATGGTAGTTTCAGGTAGGTTTGGCTTTATCTCCATCTGATTTTTTTTTCTGTATTTTTTTTGAGATGTAGCTTTCTGCCATTCCACTTAGTAGCATATACATATATATATATATAAAAATCTTATTTTTTTATCATTGTATTCTGTTTGTATTCCTTTCTGCCACATAAAGTAGGGCCTATTATTCCCACATTTATGTTCAACTGCTGCTAGACTGTTTTTATTGACTCCTTCCATTTAGCAATCGCTTAGCTGAGCTATCTTTTAAGTATGTAGGGTCAAAATGAGCATCCTGAAGTAACTGGAAATGAGGACATGGGAAGGCTTGGCAATTTCTAACCTTCATCCAGCCATACTCCACGAGGCGTGTGAGATTGTGGTCCAGGAATCTAAGCTTGTCTGTCATTCTCCTCACACCAGGAGGAGTCATGGAATTTAATTTTGAAAATAAAGTGGTTTAAGAAACCCGTTTAACAGCTGTGCTATTATATGTATTGCCATTCAGGTATCTGCCTCAAAGTGGTTTGATGAAGAGGTTTTTGAAGTGAATTATCACTTTCTTCAGGCTTACAGAGCAGAAGAAGCTTTTTGAGAGCTTCTTTGATCAAGCTGATGGAGGCATTTACCTTTGGGTTTGCATATTTCACTGAATCTTATCCTTAAACCCGCTGAAGTGGTCACTTCCTAGATACATCAAGAACTGGCTATTTGCTTGTGGTGGAATAAGGAGGAACGATTTGAGATGCTTGTTGCAGCAGGACAATGCAAAATAATTGTTATTTCACTTGCTTCTCAACAGACATCCATTTAAACTGCACTGTGGCTGGAGATAGTTGCTTGAGCAAAATTCCTACTGACCTCACTAAAATACATGACACTGCAAGGATTCATAACAAGATCTTTTGAGTATTAACAGATGGTCACTGCCTGCCTGAAACAAAATTGTTGGATTTTTGTTGTTTTGTTGATCACCGCAGGTATCTGGAAACTGAACAGACTTTGCCGTCTGGAAACCCAACCTGACTGTGAACCACGGGCTTTTCTTTCTTCTTTCTCTCAGTTTTCCTGCTATGACTTCTTTAGAGAAAATATGAAAAGGAAACCCATGTGCAAGGTGCCTCGTTTGCAATCTTTGGTGTTCAGACATCATAGTGTAGAAAGATGCACCCTGGAAGGGTGTCCTTGACATGGACTAGATGGGCTTGCACCAGCATCTGCCTCCACCAGACGCCCAGTGATGGTTGCGTCAACCCACTTGTTGTCAGGAATACTGGGCACTGCCAGCAGCACGAGAGGCATGAAGGGAAGCAGTTTGTTGCTGCCATGGACTAAATGAGTAAAGTCTCTACTGTTTAGAAAATGCTCCCGTTAACAGTTTTTCTTTTGTGTATTTGTCAGTTTATATATTAGTTGCAGTTGTACTTTGCACAAACACTAATTAGACAGCCATCAGCGTGCAGGGCCAAAGGCTTGCTAACAATGCAACTGTGATAGCAGGGTCTTAATTGGTTGAGTATAATTGTCATTAGGCAACGATAAAGACATCTGGGGCTCTGGAGAGAGATCAGCCGCCCCCTCCTTCTCTTTCCCAAATTTGTTCTGGCTACTGCTCTCCAGCACAGTTGAGCTTTTGCAGATGCAATCCTGCATTTTGACCAGTTTCATGATGTTTTTCTCCTTGCAAAATTGTTGGCCTCTTCAGTGCCACTTCATAAGAGCAGTGCCCAGTGCCGGTGGTTTCTTCCTCCTGCATTTGCTCCACTCTTCACCACCTGCTGCCCAGCCACCGTGGGACCTCGACAGCTTTTAACCTCAGCTCCTTCTCCTACAGTCTTCTGCTTCCATTCATGTGCAAGGGCACAAGGAAAGTGTGCATCTCATTCTGCCATGACTGCCATAAAAAGAAGTCAAAATGCTTTTGATGAGCGAGCAGGTATTTTTGTTCCTGATATGTTTGTAGGTGCCATATGAACTTATTTCTTTTCCAGCTCCTCTATATTGTATACTGTCATTCCTCCATTTCAGCAAGGTTTTTATTGCTATCTGTAAAGCTCAAGTGGAAATTACAGAGCAATTTTTACAAGTTTTTACCTATCAGTCCAGAATTACAGAATTGGCTTCTTAAGAAGTAGTAGTTAGAAAAATATATCCCATGTCTTTTGTCATTGCTTCCCACTTATGTCCACTGAGGCATATATATATTATTTTCCATCTCTTTTTCTTTTCTGGATTTGGAATAAGTTTAAGAATAGGGAAATGCTGTTCTGCTTAGCAGGATTTTAACAGTTGAAGACTCTTGTTATCACCAAGATACTCGTAAGTTGGGTCCAAGCTGTGGAGAAATCTTTTTTGAAGTGATCGTAAGTCCAGAAACTAAAATTCTGCATTACACTTTTTGCAGATGCTGATTTTTGTGGAAGCACTTTTAATACGTAATGTAAAAAACAGCTCTTCAGTATTTGTGAAATATGCATCTAAATGCCTCTGTTTTGAGAAAAGTACTTTTCTTTTGGAGAGGGGAGCTGGAATAAACCAGACTGTATTTATATTTTATTGAAGATTTTGAGAGTTAATACTGTCTTCCATTACAGTAAGTGTAAATGGCTTCTGCTTAACTGTCGAGAGAGAAGTGAACAGCAAGTTCACCAGGTTCCTCAGGTAGAAGAGCTCTGGTGGATGCTCTGGGAGAAGGAAGGTTGGGTCTGGTGCATGGTGAGAGGAGGATGTCAACGTGAACTGAAAGCTGGATGCTTTGTGGATAGAGTATTTCGGAAAAATGTCATACAGAAGATATCTAGATAGGGAAAAACTTAGGTTTGTAAGTTTTCCTCTTGCCTTTTACATTCAGGAAGGTCACGTTTTTACATCCTTCTTAAATAAGTAAATTGGGTAGGATATGTAGTATTTTCCCCCTCAAAACCAGACAGCCAAACATTTCCAGCTTTATTTTAGAAGGTGTTGGAGCATGTACCTGCCATATCACTGCAGTACATTCAGTAGGAGGGGAAAAAAAAATAGCTTCTCTTGAATGCTGTTAGTATTATAGACAATAGAATCTATTGATTTATCTAGAAAGTTGTTTCACTCCAGCAGAAATGTGTGTGATCTTCAGGTAGGCATCTCAGTAGAAGAGTCAGTAACTGAAATAGTTTGGGGCTATGGGCTAGATGATCTCCAGGGTTCACTTCCAGCCTCAACTACCCTGCGCCTGCTCCGAGGCCGAAGACTTGAGTCCTTCAGTCAGTAGGTGGTAAACTAATTTGATTTTTCATGGGGACATGTAAAGTAGAGAATGAGTAGAAATACTGAAATTACCCAGGAGCAGGAACTGTTCAGTGCAGCATATGTTACACTTGAGCCATATATTGTATGACAAATTTGCCAGTTATCTGAAATAAGCAGCCTTTTTAATTTTTTTTTACTGCAAGACGTTAATAGTCCCAAAGCCCTTTGTTGTGCTTACAAATTGGAATTATGCTGCTCTTTACAACATCATTGAAAGCAGGGAGTCAAACCATGAATATTTTAGGCTGTGAATTGGCTTCATCTGTGTTTTGAAATTCTTCCCGTTCAGCTCTGCTCCGGGCCCAGTGTGCGCTGGAGATGGGTGTCGGTGGCCAACAGAGTAGGATGTCAGCTGGGAAGACGGTTTTTATCTCCCCTTTCCCTGTTGTGATTCCCTGCTTAAACCCAGACCTCCACTCAGTTGTGCTTCCTGCACTGTCTTGTAGCAGTTCTGAGGCCCTTTGCTTTGGTTCATGGGCTCCTGGTACGTCTTGACCACGGTGAGGAAGAGGATGAGCAAGAGAAGGCTGCAGGGTGGTGCTGCCATGCGGAGCTTGCCCGGAACAAGGGCGTGAGAATTGCAGTCACATTTATTCAAGCTGGTAGCTGGAAATGTGCTGTGTTTCTGGTGCACTTTGAGTTTAGCAGTACGGATGGTTCAGGTTCTTCCTCCAGGAAAAGAGATTAGTTCAAACTAAAATTTGAGTCAGTTAAATTCTCTTACTAAAGGAATTTGAGCATTTATTGTGGTACTGTAATGCTGGATCCTGAGTTCTCAATGTTGGCAAGTCACGCATCTCCAGAACCTGGATTGAGCACTTTCATCTGCTTTGTAAATAACAATTTTCTTAACACAGTTCTGCAGAATTGTGGATTTTTTTTCCTCAAAAATGTGGGAGAGCAGATTTCTCTCCAGGGAGACCTTTGATAGTGGGAAGAGTCCTTTCTCTGAAATACCTGTATTTTTGGTGTGTGCCTCAACACAGGTAGCGTAGAGGGAGTTGTGTGTTGCTTGCAGTGTTACCATCTTCATTCCTTGTGGTGTATTCGTTATTACCCCAGAAGCTAATTTCTTTTAGTTTTTGGTTAGCAGAGTGAAGCAGGAACTGCCTTAATTCTAAGATAACTCTTAATGGTACGAACAAATCAGTTCTCAGAGATGCAGGCAAATCTGATCCACTGACAAGGCTTGGAGAGGTTGATTCCCACAAGGAGCGGTCAGATGGATGGTTGTCTGCATGGGAATGCTTGTACCTGTACACACTAATACTCCGAAGAAGCAGCCGCTCTCTGGTTCAGATGCAATTACAAGTGTTTAAAGACCAAAAAGGAACAAATTAAAAGTTTACTATGCTCTGGTTTAGACATTTTACTGATTAACTTCTCCCCTTGTGCCCACATCTGCTTGCACCCTCTCTGTTAATACTGACCCTTGATGGCCTGTGGTAGCTAGATCCTGTCAATCTTGTAGCTCCATTTTACCCGCCTGACTTATTGGGCCTGATGTTGCATTCAGTCAGTGGGAATAAAATGATTAAAATGAAAAGAACTATATACAAAATTATGCAAACACGACAGGAATCCATCTAGGATGGGTGATCATCATGAAGGTCTTTTCCAACCTTAATGATTCCATGATTCCTCATAGTGTTGGGCTTTAAGAACTTGTGATTTCCTGCTCCCTCGCCCAGCAGCAGCCGCTTTGCCTGTGTTTTGAGGATGATTAACGGGCTCCTTTTTCAGCTATACATCCGGGGCCGTGCGGCTGTGGGACACGCGCACCTGGGACCACGCGGCGCCCCTCCTGCAGGCCGTGCAGGGGCCTGGCGACGAGGGAGCTCCGCCACACGTCTCCTTTGTGCGGATCAACAGCGCCCTGGCTGCGGCCGCCTACGAGGACGGTGAGTCCTGCTCCCTGTCTTGTCTCTCTTTTTTTTCCCTTTTTAAAAAGAGGGGGGAGAA
>JAVCKT010001156.1:0-10932 GCA_032273925.1 Rhynchotus rufescens | reverse complement strand
GTCCAGATACACCACATCGACCGCTCTGCCCTCATCTATCCAGCTAGATATTCCCTCATAGAAGGTGATCAGGTTAGGCAAGCATGATGACATCTTCTAAATTAAATCATGGCTATAGCAAGAAAAAGAGAAGCTGCTCCTAACATATAGCAATGGAGAAAAAAGATTTTTGTAAGGTCCATCACTGCAGCAACAGCTGTTTGATTTAGTGTTTCTAAAACCCCTTTCCACTCTCCCCAAAAGGACAGACAGCTAGCAAACAGAAAATCAGGGTCCTGCGCAGTTAGCAAAGTGAATTTCTGGGCAAACAGCCCCCAAATGGCTGCAATCTGGAAGTATTCTTTTATTGCTCTTCATTTCAAATGTGTGTAACAGACAGCAAGATTGCAAACAGCTTTTGTTTTCATAAGAAACTATTCTGGTTAAGAGATCATGTAAACTTCCTTGAATTTCTCTTTTTAAATTAACCTAAGACTTGCCAGACAACATTATTGCTTAATTGGCAGATAAAAAAAAAATAAAAAAATGTGTAACTGCTTTCCTACTGCCTGCAGATAACACTTTTTGGAAGTTAAGGCAGGATCTTTTTCCTTGTGTAGCCACTCCGATTTTTGTACAATCTTAGAAAACTCTTAGATATTGTTTTATACCTCTAAGAGCTACAAATCTCTACCTAAAGACAAACTACTTTGAATATCTCTACATTTTTGCCTCTGACATTTTCTTCTAAATTTTCTATTTCCAAAGTTTGTTGGAGATATGCTCCAAATATACTTGCAAAGCTAAGTATTCTTCATTTTATTAATGAATTTATTAACAAATTCATTGTTAAAGACTAAAATGTATATCAATACAAAAGGAAAACCTTTTCTTTTTGTATGCACAAAAGACTAAGGGGTTTGACGAAACTAAGAAGGGAAAATATTTCCCTTCAGTTTGTGAAAACTGAAGTGGAAATAAATGGTCTGAGCCCGGAGACCTTAAAGTAATGAACTGGCTACTTCAAGTTATGTAAGAAAGCTTCTGCACACATTCTTTTTTAAAGGCTGGTGAATCAACCTTGTGTGTTTTACTATTTCAATAAAGTCACAGGTTTGACTTGTCATATGCTCAGCGAAGCCAGGCCTTCCAAGGTCATCTTCCCAAACCAACAGAACTGCACAAACAGCATCAAGCTGCTCCTTCCTTCACTATCCCCATCTTGCCATTACAAGAAAGCAGAAACTTCATATTACAACAGACTGATAAGTGTCAGTCTGATCACTGTCATCATCCTATTCTTTCTTTTGTCCATTTTGCCAAATCCTTTTGCAAACTGAGAGAGCAGTACGCAAGGTGCAGGAGTACCTTAAACAAGCAGCATAAAACAAGTAGCATAAAAGTTCTGTCCAGGTTTTTTCAGGAGAAGATGGGGATATAAGACCACATCCCAACATGGCCAGTTCAAGAGCTGTCAGCAATGAACATTGCCAACCATTTCTGGAAAGTTCTTGTGTAAAATCACCAGATCTTGCTTTTTCACATGTCTGTTCAATCTCCATAAGTTTGCTCATTATGACATTGTTTAAAATATTTATACACCTATATGTACACACATAAATCACTTTCAGGTCTCTTGCAACAAAGCGAAGAATAAGGACAGATGTCAGTAAGGTGAATAAAAAACCCAAATCTCAGTGTAAACTGAGGCAGAGCTAACTGTTGCAAATCACCTGTATTGCAATATCACAGGTGGAATAAATCTATCCATATGAGTTCTTGTCTAAATGGAACATATTTTAGGAAATGATTGATTCACATTGCCTAACAATGACACTAAAAAAAAAAAATCAATAATTGCAAGAGATGACAATCAAAATTTTATCACCATTATTTAACACAGATCTTGCTAAAGAACAAAAAAGGGCAAGAACGAGTTGCCAGTCGGCCTCTCCTCCACTCCTGGAAAAGTGATGGAGCAGCTCATCCTGGATGTCCTCTTCCAGCATATGAAGTACAAAGTGGTTATCAACAGTGAGCATATATTCATGAAGGAAAAAATCATGCTTACACAGCCTAACACCTTTCTGTGCTAGAATGGCTGGCTAGGTAGATGAGAGCAGAGCCACGGACGTTGTCTGCCTTGGCGTCAGCAAGGCTATTGACACTGTCTCCCATAACATCCCAATAGGCAAGCTCAAGAAGCATGGGAGAGATGAGCAGACAACTCAGGTGATTTGAGAACTGGTTGAACTGCAGAGCTCAGAGGGTTGCGATCAGCAGCAGTCTAATCAGAGGACTGTAGCTATCAGTGACCTGGGGTCAATACTGAGGCCAATATTGTTAAATTTATTCACCAGAGACCTGGATAAAGGGACCGAGAGCACAGTCCCTTTATACCCCAACCATTCTGCGACTCCGCAGTATGAAGAGACTTTCACATGACTAAGTATTTTCTCCTGTCCAGCTCTTTTCTCAGTAAACACACTCTAAGAGAATTCAGGTGAAGGCCACTTACTATTTTTAGGCTGATTTCCTAACGGAGTAAATCTTATACAATCTTGCTGCCTGTGCTTTTGTCTTTCACCACAGATATCTGCAATAGCACTTAAACCTGCTGGCAAACTTCATTTTATAGAGTCAGAGGAATGAGATTAATGTTGCAGCTCTTCATTTTCTGAAAAAATGAAGATTAAATAAGGAAGATAGATCCAAATTAGTATCCTTACTAGGAAAGGCAGTTATAATACAGCTCCTTATTCATTCATACGGACAGCACTTAGTACGAAGGTAGCTCTACAGCAGGTATACAATACACTAATTCATGCAGTCAAATAAGCAGAAGATAAAAGAAGAGAAGCAGAGGATGGTGAGAAAGGATGCAGGTGAAAAATCCATAGGAAAATACTATTTCTGCTGCTTACAAAACAGTCAAGACGAGCATCAGCCAAAGATCATGATAAAGATACAATTCCTTTTCATCACTTCTCGTCACATATCTACAAGCATTAGCAAAGCTGGCTCCACTAATGTGCACACACAACAAAAAAAGATTATCTCTTTATCTCCCCTCCAAGAGGCAACGTATTAGAATAACACACATAAAAAGAGGAGGAGGCATTAAAAGTTTTGCTAAAGGCCACAGAGTAAACCACTCAGAAAAGAACTCAAGTGGGAGCACCCCAGATTCCCAGGCAGGCCCTCATTCCTCACTCACACCACACATCCGAACTTAGCCATGATTCTTTTTACATGTCAGATGCCATAGGATGGGCTTCCAGGCAACACAGGAGACCCAATTAACGTTCACCTGCACCAACTTTTGAGGATGTTTCTCAGCTTTTTGCCAAAAAAGCCATGACAGAAGTAGGAACGGAACCAAAACTTTGCTCTGATGAGAACAAGTCAGAAATTGTCAGAAACCAATAAAACATCCCCCTGCTAGCTATTTCTAGTTAAACTTGATGTTTCCAAGCTGCACAACAAGAAGCAAACATGCTAGACAACCACGAGGTTTATTCACTTCACAACCCTGTCTTATTCTGTGAACCCCATTCAATTTTTCATCCCTAAAAATAAATACATATGCTATGTATAATTGTAACAGACTAATTACATATTATTTTGAATACAGAAAAAGCAATAGAACAAAAATACTCCAAAGAACTCAGATTTGTGTTGAAATCTGGAACACAAAAATCATTTTAGTCGTGATTTGACTATATTTGTATAACATTCAGGTACAGCTTCCTTTCAGTTGTTGGTTTTGTTTAGTCAACAGGCTTACATAGAAAACTTGTTTGTACTGAGGAATGTTGAAATCATGGACATATATCTATGGATTTTAAGAATAAAAGAACTAAAAGATGCATTTCAATGTTTAGGATCAGATATTTATATGTTATCCTGCATGGAAATAGTATTATTAGGTGAAATATTCTATTTTAACACATATCTGAAATAAACATCAGCAATAAAGCAACACCAACAACTTCAAAGCTGCAATGATAATAGGACTTGAATAGGGTTTGAAAAAAAATTAAAGAGTGCATGCATGAGAAGAAGTGAACGAAAACTTGCTTTATTTGACTGGGTAATGTATAATTCCTCAAGGAAAGAAAACTCATTAAAAATATTCAGGATATTATTGCTGTAATGACACGGACAGTGGCAAAAATATTCTAAATACTATTTAAAGGACATAATAAGGGAAATCAAGCTCCCAAGCTCCTTAGTGCTCATGCAATTTATATTTAATTTAACTTAAAAAGGAAGCCAATGACTTTCAACAGATTAGATTCGTTCTTAATTTCTTTCCATTAGCCTCAGTAAAAACATTTGTCTTAAGGTCTTTTTGAAATATGATACAAGCCGTATCTACCTCCTACTAAAGCTTCTTCTCATCTGTTACTTAATATGGAAAATATTGTAAAATATTAACATAAAGCTAAAAGAGGAACAGTAAAAATCTTTTCAGAAGGGTTTATTCCAAAAATTGCTATTGTTTTTAATTAACTACTATTTTAAAACAACAAAACAGCAAGTTATTCTACTAGAGAAGTGCTACAACGTTTGCAGAGCCAGCTGAATAAAAAAGCTTTCCTTCTCAAAACTGTTATTGTGCACAA
Source organism: Rhynchotus rufescens (assembly GCA_032273925.1). Classification (NCBI taxonomy): domain Eukaryota; kingdom Metazoa; phylum Chordata; class Aves; order Tinamiformes; family Tinamidae; genus Rhynchotus; species Rhynchotus rufescens. The sequence goes on along the minus strand of JAVCKT010001156.1, from coordinate 6,325 downwards.
AAAATAACCAGTCAGATCGTATAAACACTCCTCATAGGAACAGCTGAATTGAAGACTGTTAGAAGAATACAGGCAAATTTCACAACTACAAACTAGTTCTCATAACTGAAAATATATAAACACTAAGATCAGAATCAAAGCCCAAATCTGTATGTATGTTCTGTTCCCTCTTGATTCCACGGAACTTCCCTCTCTATGGAGAGTTCCCACTACACAGTATTCAAATGCTTTAAAAAGGCATTACACAAGTTTAAAATATTTTTATGTGCATGTTTTCAATAAAAATATATTTAAAATATTTAAGTGCCACTCCTTTAAGCTGCTTGTTATAGAAACCCTTAGAACAATTTCATTAAATTTTTCTTCGGAAAAAAAAAAGTAATAAATCTCTGTAAAAAATACAGTAACTAGGTCTATATACAGAAGTTTTCTACCCTTCTCCTGAATGTGGAGAGCCATGTGTATGCCCAATTTGTCCCTAAATTGCCCCCATGGATCAATTTTGAACCATGTGATGCAAAGTCGAATATGCTCTATCTATTTTTTTTTTGTAAATTTACAAAATCTAAAGTTGTTCTACAAGAGTGGAATTTCTATAATTTGCATCTCTAGGTATCTAAGTAAATCAAGGGCAATTGCATTCTCAGGACCACGTGCAATTTTAAAATTAGATGTGCAGTCTCCAGAGAGGCAGGGACTTCCTTACACAATTTTTGACTGTGTTCCAAGCAAGCCAAAGGCACTGCATGTCAGAAATGCTGTGTATACTGGAGGCAGACCTGTATTAAGAGATGCTATCTCCTGGAACTTACCCTCTTTGGCAAGTTTCTATCTCATCTACAAAGACTATTCATATTGGTCTATACCGGTTAAGAAGAATGGTGAGAAAAGATCACAGCGATAAGTTTCTCCTTAACAGTAACTCTGCCACAGCAATTGCATGCTGTCTTTTCCCAATTCTTGTTTAACTTGCTATGCACAGAGATTTAAAGTTACTGCAGATTATCAAAAACTGCATCAGACCAGGGCTATCTTTATATCATAGCCTAAATCAGCTGAGTTCCTAAGAAAAAGGTGAAGATGCCGCCCTCAAAGAATCAAGAGCAGCTATTACATCCTTTCTGTAAGACACATTCTAGCAGCATGCCATAGATTTTACTTCCCTTTCCCTCCTACCCTTGCAGCTGAAGGGTGAAAGGGATGTTCAAGATCAATGGGAGGCTTTGATTAAGTCTCCTCATGCTAGTGGATTTTGGTGTTAAAACTTACAGAGAAAAAAAAAAAAAGAAAAAAAGGAGTAGCAACACTGGAAGATGTGAACCATCTATCTCATCTGTCCAGAGACTCATTCATAGCTGCAAAGTACCCAAGACAAATTACCACTCTGATCACTTAGCATCAAGATACAAGGGTACTTCTGTAAATTCATTTGGTGCAAGTATCTAGACAGAAAACATAGCTTTGATTGCTCAGATCACTGTTGCAGGCAAATGCATCCAAGTTTCCATTAAGCTGTTAGTTAGTGCAGTGAAGTGCATTAGGCATTATATTCTTTGTAATCACAGCACTTTCAAAGTGACCTCTTATGCAATGCACAAACTCCTCAAGGAACAAGAAGTGAAGCTACAGCTTTCCCATTCACTGATGTATTTCAAAACACACACTGCATTTCCAGAACTTCTGCAGTAGCCTGAGACACACAACGGATATCTTAAAAGCAGGTTTTGGACAAAGTATTATTTATCAGACACGACTAAAATGTTTTCTCCCACCTCTGCCACATGCATTGCAATAGAACAGGTGCCAAAAGCCAGAAGCAGCCCTAAGGCTGCACGAGAAGCTCACTGCAGCAGCAATGTGGTCTCCAGCACTACAATTGTACAGTTTTCATTAGCATGCCTTCCACTGGCATATTCTAGCCTTTTATGCATCTAGTCAAAGAAGAAAGGATCTGCTGCTACCCTGTATCAAAGAACTTATTTCTAGCTGTCTTTTATTCCATAACTTTTCTTTTTTTCTGAAGTGATTCCCATTTAGGCTATGTATAAAAATATATATATAAATACAAGTAATTCTTCTATAGTACAAGATCTGTGGCAACTGCAGATATTCCCAGCAGTATTACTTAAACAATGCCTGGGTGTTTAACTATACTAACTTCATACAAATTCATATACCTTCAGGTGTGGATCAGTGTGAATCATCCAAGCTTCGCTATTTATTTAAGCAAAATAGGTGTTTATGTTAACCTACAGTTTCTCATCTCTTCTCAGATGAAGTCTACATGCTGACAAAATAATCTTAGAAATGCAAGTACTAATTTTCACTCCAACTCATGGATGAGCTATGTGATCTTGAGCTGATGCTTTCTTCAGCTGTTTATCACTTCTACCTTTGCTAAGCATCTTCATGTCATTTGGTCAACTAACTCATTAAATCCAACAGCAGCAAACTCAAAGGTACTTAAAATATAGTAATCCGTAGTTAAACTGAAAAGCATTGACAGCTCCCTGGCCACACTGTTCACCATTCACATTCACTGCACAGGAGACATGTTGCAAAGCAGGATGTTCTGTGCATTCTTGCTAAAAACGTTCAAAGACTCCTCAGTTCTGAAAAGCAGCAGGGTCCTTTGAATTCCACAATTCAGTGCTGTCTTCTGGGAAACAGCCCTAACAAAGCAGGAGCAAGAGGGTCTTAATCCTCACACAACTTTGCAGTCACAAGTGTTTATACAGTAGTCACAAAGGGAAGATGCACGCCTCCAGGGAAGTGCCAATGACTTATTGCCACGTCTTCAGGCATAAACTATTTATCCACTATTTGACACAAGTGGATCAGCTCTCTTTATCAATAATATTCCAACTAAAATTTCAACTTGGATGGTTTATCCACATCATACAGCAGCTGTTGCACTTCACTATTGCTAGCACAGGTGAGTGACTAACTTTTTTATTTTTCTTTAAACTTACTAAACTCAAGTTGCAAGTCAAAAGCAGAACCAGCTGATACAACCACTATATGCTGAAATTCTGGCTGCTGCTTAATGACAGAGCATGTGCTCATCTGTCTCTGGTCTGAACCATGTCTGTTTGCTAAACTGATTACTGGCCAAAGGACTAATTAGGGTTTTATTAAAAAAAAAAAAAAAAAAAAAAAAAGATAATTAATAAATAAATAAATAGCCAGAAAAATGTCAGGTGAAAATAAAATTTAAAAAAAAGGTACAGAAAAGTACAATAAATCTCACAGCAAATCTGATGAGGGAAGGGTGGAGCCAGAACATGCAATTCCCATAACCCAGGATGCTGTGGAACCAGAAGTCTATGCCAAAATCTTAATTTGAATGTTTTTATAGTAAAATGAGCAATATGCATTGGTCCTCTAGTTTTAAAACTATTTTTAGAGCAGCAATTTAAAATTTACTAAATAATCTAGAGCTGTTCTCCAACTAATTTTTATTAGCAGACCAATCTTTTTTCTTTTCACTTCACTCACACCAATACCTCCCATTCTTTAAATGAAATCTGACAAAGGCAGGGTTCTGTTTTACAAAGGTGCTCTTGCTCTTTCATGTGTAAACGCCAAACACACTTTGGCCTTCACATTGCCATCAAAGAAATTCATTAAAAAAAAAACCTTAGGAAATACTAACATCACAACTCAAGGAAAAACAGGCAATAAGATGATGTTGATTAATACCATATGTAAACTTTAACTTAACATTTACTAAAGATATCTGCACTCTTATTTTACTTTTTTATTACATGTAAATCAGATCTGCAACTAGACGACATACGGGCAAATGCTATCAGACACAGAAATGGACAGAAGCACATCATCAACTTACCTCTTTAATTTTATCCCTTTTCTCTCGGACATCTGGGTCTTCTGGTTCTCCACTGTTTATCCCTATAAGATTTGGTAAAGGAACTGGGGGCAGTGGTTTGCTTTCTTTCTTTTTCAACTCTTGGACTACTTTGTTCTTTTCTGTCTGAATCTCAGCTTGAATCTCATCACGGGATTTCTTCAACTTCTCTTTTGCCTCTTCCAGGGCCTTTTCATGATCTGCTCGGATCTTATTTCTCAGGCGTTCCTCCTCTTCTCTAAAGAAACAAAAACTAGTCAGAGTCTCATTTCCTAGAATGCAGTGATTACAAACAAATCCAAGCTTGAAAACAGAAGGCCCATTCCGATTTGGTTTACTCTAAGTAATTGTAATGATTCAAATAAGTTTAAGGAAACATGCTAGTGCACATATATACAATACTGTTTTTTTCCATGAGCCCCAGCAGAACTGTATACATCAGCAACAGTGCAGTAAGAAAACTTGTTTGAAGTTTATTTTAGATTATATCTCAGTACATTTGCTTGTCTGCTTAAAAGTCTTTGCTCTTCTATTTTAACTACAGAATAAGCACTCATATCACACATATATCTAGCAATAACTCAGTTTTTCAATAAACAATCAAAAAGGCTTTTCTGCAGTTTCCATATGCTAACTGCATTGAATGTAATCACCAATGCTTGGAAGTACAGGCTACAAAAATTTGCGGTCATCCATTTTATTAATAAGATGTGAGCTGAATGAGCTATAAACTCCATCACAGTGTATTTTGGGTTGAATTCAGACCTTTTTTTTTTTAATCCGTATGCTTCATAAACTTCACAAGTTAAATGCAGAATTAATTCTAAAGTGATTTTTAAACATACGACTTTTACATAAAGCACAATTTTGAGGCCTGTTATTAGCAAAACAACAATTTCTCACTCTAAGCATAGTCTTCCGTCACAATCTATAAATCTTCAATGATCACTAGGAGCTTTGAGATTTACACCTAAAGGAACAGCATTGTTTTAAGACTCAGACTAGACATGAGGTTATTCTAATAACAGATCAAAACAGCACCTTCCAGTTCTAAAATCCTTGGAAGGCAACAAAATGATCCACCCAGGCTCTTAGTGTAGTGCAATCTTTTCCCATATCTTGAAAAGGATCCACAGCTGCACAGCATCTAGGGGAAGCCAAAACAACTCCAGGGATTAAAACAAGCCCAAGGCCAGAAAGTAGCTTGTCGCACTCCCCCGACACTTTTCCTCCAAAAAATAAGAGATTAAGTGGCCACATCTCAGCACACACATGAGAAATTAAGGGACTCCAGATGTAAAGCTTTTGTCAGTCTACAGAACTGACTGAACTAGGGCAAAAAAGCAGCTCATAAATGAAAAAACAAGTATTTTAGGGACCACAAAGATAGCAGTCTCTAAGGTAATGGCTTTGGGGGTTTTTTTGTTTTGTTTTGTCTCTGACAACCTATTGGAAGGATCAAGATAGAGCTAAATTTAAATTAGAATTAGCACTATAGAATGATAGCACCAAGTGCGGCCACACACACACACACTGTAACCTTAAAAAGCTTTTCTTCCGAAGGTTCTCACTAAACAATACTTTAAAAACATGTCCTGGAGTCCTGGATACATTATGCCAGATTTAAAACAAACAAACAAACAAACAAAAAAAAAAACAGTAACAAAAGGGGACTTGTTATATTGGATATTACAGGCCATAGATCAATTTATAAGTGAAAAATTTCCAAAACTTCATCTTTGGAAAGCAAAAATGTACAAATTTCTTTATAGAGAAGGGAATGGGAGAAGGATACTCAGGCAGATCAGAAAGTGGCAGAAGACTGACCTGCCAAACATAGGATGCAAAAGGGAAAATGCAGGAAGCACTAACTTCTCCTGACACTTTAACTTGCACATTATACCATTAAGATTCCAGAATGAAGTATTCAAAGTCATAATTGCAGTCTGCACTTCTGCCCAGAAAATATTTTAAGAGATGCAAAATAAAGGTTGCTGTGTTTTGAGATACATTTCATGAAGTTTTTAAACCGTTAAGATGTAACTTCAGCAACTGTCACACAAGCTGTTTTGTCAACCATTAGTTGGACATTAATATCTAATGCTTGGGCTAAACATATGCATAATTTATTACTCCAGTATCAGAGTGACCCCTGAAGAACTTGTCATTTTGTGCAAGGTATGTAGGACTGCTACTGTTCTCTACCTAAGGAGGGTTAATTCTCTAAGTCAAGCTGTAATAAATTGTAAAGCTTTTAGTTCTAGATATTCACCGTTCAAAACAGCAAAGCATGGGCTCTCACATAAACACAGAGTAACTCTGAAGTAAAATAAAATAAAATAAAATAAAATAAAATAAAATAAAATAAAATAAAATAAAATAATATAAAATAAAATAAAATAAAATAAAATAAAATAAAATAAAATAAAATAAAATAAAATAAAATAAAATAAAATA
>JAVCKT010001153.1:0-40887 GCA_032273925.1 Rhynchotus rufescens | reverse complement strand
ATCAAGTGTTTGCAAGGGGAGTGTCCTGCATTGCACGTCAGGAGTATATATAAAAACCAGCTTGCATTTGCCCTGTAGGAGGAAGAGTTTTCATCTGGGTGCATTTCAGTATTGTTGAGCTATGCCAAGCAGTGGGCAGGAACAGTGATTTGAGCGTGATAGTGCTTAAGGAAATACGACACACTAAATAAAATTGCTTCCCCAGCTGGAAAGGAATCCAGAGGTTTTCAAAAGTTTTCACCTCCAGTTAAGGGTTCAAAAAAAGTATAACTGGTTGCATTTTTCTCCAAAGAGATTCTGTAAAGAAAAAAGAGCAAAAATATGCTTATCTATCTCTTCTGCCTTTTTCCAGCCTAGTTCTGCCATGGCTGGGCAGATGATGTTAGGGGAGAACGTTTGTCCCCAGAGCTGGTCCAGAACAGGTTTGCAGAAGTATGTGGCAAGGGAGAACCAGTTCTTCAAATGAAGCAATGAATGTTTCTTCCCCAAGTTATATATTAGTCGGGCACAGTAAGCATTTGAGCAGGCAAATGGGAATGGTCCGACAAAATCTTTGGCTGTCAGAAGTTAGTCAATATTTATTTAGCTGCAACGTTGAGAGATGAACCTGAGAGGGAGCTTTCAGAAAGGTCGTGCCATGCAACAGTGAAACCTGGGGAGCTCCGGGTAGAACAACCTGAATTTTCAGGAAACATCCGCTTGAGGATGAAGAAAAAACAGATGGACAGTGCAAACAATACTATTTAACCAAGCAGCCCAGCCGTGGTTTATGAGCTGAACTGTCCCACCGCTGAACTGTGCCATAAAGCTATGTTAAGGCTGCTGATGGTTCAAGCTGTCAGAAACCTAAGGGGCAGAAGATGAGCTCAGTTCTGATAGGAAAGGGAAAACTTAGCCCCATTCCCGTGGCACGCAGAGAGGGATTCTCCAAGAGCGGATCAGTGGGAGAAGGGAGGCAGTGCGGGAAGGGCTGGGCTGCGGGCAGCCGCCTCCAGTGCTGGCAGGCACCGCTATAAAACCCTTGCGACAGGCTGAGCAGGGGAGAGCTGGCTTGGACTCGTACCGAAGGGCTAATGAACATTCACGAGAGCAGTGCCCTTGGGGCAGCTTATTAACTGCTCCTGCATCAATCTGATGTAATTGGCCCTGCACGATCCCGCTTGCCTTGGGCAGCTGCCTCCTTCGCCAGCACCAAGGGACTGGCAAACTGACCCTGCACACCAAGCATAGTGCTGATGATATCAGCGTGCCATTTCCAGGGCAAAGAGCTCAAACATCAGCAGTCGGTTATATTCAGGAGAGCAAAGGATGCAGAGTTCGGATTAAGGTTGCTGGTGCATCCCCAATCCAGGTGCTGTGCAAAACTCAGGGCTGTTCCCAGTCCTTTGACCTGAAAGTCCTTCTGTGGTGCAGATCTGCTGCAGGAAGAGGCAGGAGCAGGTAGTAAGAAGCTGTAAGTCCAGTGTGCAAGGCCTACAACAGCCTGGGACTGCTAGTCTCTGCTCAGCCTCACACCAAAGGGCCCCAACCCTGAAGATGTTCCCCCCTTGAATGCTTCTCCTGGAGAGCTTATCTCAAAAACACCAATCACCCCATGGGGACACATATAAACAGATGGGACATCCTGCCCATACTGGCTCCCAAATATTGTCCCTTAAATCCCTAGCTTTTGGCACACCAAGCAAGGAAGATCTAAGGTCACATCTCCCTCCCTCCCTGTGCTGCACCTTGCCCGGGGGCAGCCCACGGTGCTGCCCTTCCTGCCTGCACCCACCTGGGGACCTCAGAGCTCTGCAAACATGCCCTGCCCTTCCCATACCCTCTGCCCACATACAAAGCAGGCTCACAGCGAGTGTCTCTCCAGACATATTCAATTTTCGTGAGAAAATAGTTTAATATTAAATCTCCCTACCCCAACAATTTCGCTCCTTCATCACATGTGCATTCTTGCAGGGTGACAGCTAAATCAGTCAAGTTGATGAGCACTCTTACATATTTTGCTTTAAAACTGAGCAAGCCTTTTTGGGTCCCAAATGAAGGATGAGAGGGAGAAGTGCTGAAAATAAAGACCCCGTATGGACTAGTCAAGTATAAAACAGTTATAAAAAACAGTTATAAAAACAGAGATAAATAAGTATTGGTGAGATTCTTGACAAAGATGCAGCACCAGGGAGCAGCCAGAAGCAGCAGTTGCCTCTGTGCTGGCCACGTGAGGAACAGGCACCCAGCACGTGTGTCAGGAGAGGACACAGGCAGCAAGGCCTGGTAGGACTGGCTGGCACTTCCTCAAGGCAGCAGCTCTCCAGGGCTCTTCTCCTTGCTGCTGGAGGAGATCTGGCATCAAGAGGACATCAAGACAAGGACATCACTTCCCATTCACCTGGAAGACATCGAACGTTCATGATTTAGAATCATAGAATCGTTACGGCTGGAAAAGACTTCCAGGACCAGTGAGTCCAACCGCAAGCCCATCACCACCGTGCCCGTCAAACCATGTCCCTAAGTGCCTCATCTACACGTTTCTTGATCATTGCAAGGGACGGTGACTCCACCACTTCCCCGGGCAGCCTGTTCCAATGCTTGTGCGCATGCATGGGTAGGGATTACATAGTTTCACCTCACACTTCACTTGAATTCTGGGTGATGAGGGGACACCGGCCAGCAAAGGGGATGCTGGCCCTCACACAGACCAACCCGCAAGCCACTGGCTCCCTGCTCTGTCCTAGCAGCTCCACAGCTTCTAGCTCCGTTCCTGCAGCCCCTTCACGGCCCCATTACCAGCGCCCCCTCCAAAGGCTGCCCCTTCACGTCCCGTCCCACCCAGCCGTGTGCCGCCGGGGCATCCAGTACCGGTGGGTGCGCGGGCAGCTCCGCGGTGCCCAGCTCGAGGGCAGCAGGCGGCGGCAGTGGCGGTTCGGCGCTCACGTTGCCCGCATGCCACAGCAGCCAACCGAGCAGCGAGACGAACAGCAGCAGCGCCCCGGAGAGCACCAGGCAGTCCCCGAAGGGCCTCCCGGACCGCGCCGGCCGCCCCGCCGCCCCGACCAGCACCAGCGCCAGCCCGGCCGCGTCCAGCACCAGCGCGGCCAGCAGCATCGGCGCGCACTGCCCGCAGCCCCTGGGCATGCGGCGGTGCGGCGGTCCGCGGTGCTCCCGGTGCCCGCAGAGCTCCAGGTGCCCACGGCGCTCCCGGGGACCGTTGTGCTCCCGGTGCCCGCGGTGCTCCCGGTGCTTGCAGTGCTCCCGATGCCCGCGGTTGCTCCCGGTGCCCGCGCTGCTCCCGATGCTCCCGGTGCTCCTGGGGACCACGGTGCTCCCGGTGCTCGCGGTGCTCCCGATGCCCGCGGCGCTCCCGGTGCCGCCGCCTGCACGGGCCTGGCCCGGCCCGGCCCGGGGGCAGCCGCAGGCCCCACCCCCTTCCCAAGCCCCGCCCCCTCAGACACACCCACGCCCGGCTCCTCCTCTCCTCACCTGAGCCGGGCGGAGAAGCCCCGCCCACAGTCCGTCCCCGCCTGGCGCTGGCCACGCCCACTCAGCGACACTAGCCCCCGCCCTTCTCCCATAGCCCCGCCCATCGCCCCGCCCATCGCCGCTCCCTACGCCTGGGGCAGCGCGGGGCTCCGCCGGCCCTGCCCCAATTGGCGCCGCTGCTGCCACCCGCTCTGGGAAAAGTTTAGCTCCTACAGCGAAAACCCCAGGAAAAAAACCAGCCCTGGGGGATTCTGGTGGGGTGGGAGGTGATTACTGCAAAAGGCTTCGTTTGGGTGCCCTGGGATGCGTGGGCTCTCCTCCGGAGCTGGTTGAGGTCCACGCTGCCCACCTGGTTGGTGGAAGATCCCTTGTGGCTTTCCTTCTTTGCATGTGGGTCTCCTGCATGGGGAGGTCTGGCCCCATTCCCAATTAGCAGCGCGATTTAATTGCTGGCCTGTTGGGCAGCCAGATTAGGGCTCAGTCTGACTTGGGCAGAACTCCCCAGGAGTGGCTTAGGCCTCTGCCTGGCTCCCTCTGCCATCCCAAATTTCTGCACTGTCTGCTAGTGTTTCAGACCAGAAAAACACCAGCCTGCACCACAAACCTCAAGAAAAAGCCATTTTTTTTCTTTTTTTTCCCCCCTTTGTTTTGGTGATATTTCCTGCCTGGCTTCCTCACAAAAGAGATTTGAAGAGAGAGATGAGCATCTCCAGAGCACCTAAGCTGGGAGCTCAGGCTGCTCAGAAGAGCAGTGCAGGAGATTTTGATCCTAGGCCGTGCTGCTTGCAGAGCAGAGGGTCTTCAACCACCCTTGTGCCCAGGGATTTTAAATATCCCTATTTATCAGCTATTTAAAAAAGAAGAGGAGAGAGGAGAGCGGAGGGGAAGGAAGGAAGGGGAGAGAAGGAGAGGGAAGAAGAGGGGAGGAGAGGAGGAGCTCAATCAGTTCAGCTGTTTATGCTGCTGCAGTCCCAGTTCCTGCCCAGTGCAGGCTTTGCTAGGCGGGGCAGTGCAGAAGATCAAGGGATACCTGTGTGGTTACAGACCACAGCTGCCACATGCCTCCTTCTACAACTGACTCATTTAAATCCCAAATTCTCCCCAGGAGAGGTTAGCATCAGCAGCTATGTAACATCTACAGGCATCTGCAGCTTGCGCCGGAGATGAACACAGCTAATGCGAAGTGAGATAAAATCCAATTACACATCCTTGGGGAGGGGTGTGCAACACAGACACGCAATATCTTTGGGACTTGTCTCCGAGAGAGCTGTCTGGCTCCAGGGCACATCCCAGAGCTCTGCTACACTGCATGACACAACTCGATTTTCATTAAAAGTGAGTCAAAAAGCCATTTCACGTCCCAGTGCAGCAGGGGTCCTCCATGAGCAGACTGCTCTGTGGGCTTGTGGTGGTGGTGGTGGGAGGTGACCTTTGAGATGCAGAAGAAACCTTTCCTCTTTGAATTGTTTTGTGAAGATAATGAATTTTGCAATGGATTTCCTGCTCTTTTTATAGAACAGGGGAAGCTGGCAGATCACAGCTCATCTAGCTTTAGAAAGAGGTGGGCATAATCATGTTTGCCAGCAAACCTGATCTTTGTGTAAAACATGGATTTCTTAGGCCTGAGCCCAACTGTTATACCACACTTCAGATCAGCCACAGGATTACATGGAAGACATACCAGAAGGAAAATGGGAAGCAGTAAAAGAGTGCTTTGGCTGCTGCATGTGGATGACCATAAGCAACGAGCTGCCTACAGTCCCATCAAAGGTCCCACCAGCATGATACTGTTTCCAGCAGTGACAATAGGAGATGCTATAGGGGGACAACATAGGAGCCCAATACTTCCTGCAGTCCGCTCCCCATGGACTTCTGCAGCATCCACTGCTGTTATATTACTGATGCTAGAGGACACAACCTACTGATACCACCTGCCTCTACAGCCATCCTGGCAGCAGAATCTAGAGGTTCACTGATCTCTGAGAAAAGCTGTTGAGTGGAGGACTAAGTGCTGAGTGGAGGACTCAGTGGAGTCCAAGCGTTGAGTGGGGGACTAAGTGCTAAGGAGCAGTGCACGAGGAACCTGGCTCTTGCTATTCCCCACCCTGGAAAGGATTTTAGCTGTGTGTTTTGCTTCCTGGCTTTCAGCAGGTTTCACTCCATGTAAAAAGACCTTTCTTTCCATCTCTCCCTGTCTGAAGTGAAGCCACCCTTTTCATTATCCTGTGGTTGCTGCACCGTGATGCAGTAGCTCCCTAAGATGGTACAGAACAATCCATGTGAGACTAAAGCAAGAAGATAAGTCTCTTTTTTTTTTTTTTTGCTTTAATTAAATCTAATGTTCTTGATATAAATGATCGGTCTGGATCTTGCTTGGTCTCAGTGACTTCTCATCACATTAACTTTTCACTGACTATCTCCTTGCCCTTGATCATGAGGCATGGAGAACTGGACCTCCTGTGTCCTCTGTCTGGGCCATTTGATCTTTTGAGCGCTCGGGGCCAGGCTGAGCAGTCCTGTGCTGTATCAGAGTTGTCTGCAGCAATGAACATTTTCAGTCATCTCTTCGAGACTTTGCAGCTTTGGGACGTCTGTTTGAGATCAGCTGAGCAGTTCTCCATGGCGAAACCAGCTAAGCTCTAGTTCATGTTATTTCATGTTAAAATGAATTTTCTTCTTCACAAATCTGATCGTTTGTCTGCTCTTTTGACTGCAACTATGTCTTGAGCAGAAGCTTTACGTGAGATTCCTCTGCCCTTTTCAGCTAGATTATTAGAGAAAGTTGGCTAACAAGATAAACAAGGGAGCTCAGGCCAACTTTGTTCAGGTTTTTTTGCATTTGAAGGATTTGGGCAGTGGGAATGTTAGGTCATTTTAGCAGGCAGAGGTGCTGATGTGGCAGCAATTTCAGTTAGGTGGCAATGGTTTCCGTTTTCAGGAGTTCAGCTGCATTTGGCCAAAAGGAGGTTAAATGTTTCAACACAGGGAATCAGCTCTTGGTCCTGAGGACAGTCACAAGTGCAGCAGCTTTGTGATCCTTGACCACCCTCAAAATGTCTTCATTTTAACTGACCCTGTGCTCCTGCCTGCCTGGAGCAGCAGGCTTAGTTATCTTCCACTGTTGCTGTGTCATCTGATGTTATCCAGAGCCTCCAGCATCTCTGGCTGACTTCCCTGCCAGCTGACGTACGTGAAATTACCAAAGATTGCTGGAGACTCTCTTGATGATCAGGACCTTCGCTCAGTGTAGAGACTCTATAGTATTTGTGGAGTCTCTGTTGTTTCTGTCTTCTGTTCTCTACCCTCTTCTCCTTGGACTTCATACCCAGGTATCCACCAGGTCAGGAAGCTCCCAATGTCTTATTTGGCCTGATCCATGAGCGCAGGTGGGAGTGTTCCTTGGAGATGGACAGTAGGCACGAGCTAGGCTTTGCTCCTGGATTTAGCAAGTTTGAAAGGATCATTACACTCTATTGCACAAGGATCTTGCAGAGCCTGAAAGTACAAACAGGGCAGTATAACCATCTGTGCAAACATGCTGAGTGGCTACTGTGGGATCCTAACTGGATCAGCACCACTGAAAAGTCACACTCTTATCATTGTCTGAATCCAGAATAGGAACTGAACGTTGAAGACCCACTGGTATGAATCCCCAAGTTTTGCCATCCAGACCTGCAAGGAGTTCAGCAGATTGGGAAATTGTACTTCAAAATTGTTTTTTAAAGTAAATCACATCTCTTGGAAATGCAAAACAAAAGCAAAAATGTGTGGGAAGTATTGTTGCTTGCCTTGGTAAGTTGCCTCAGGACACACGTTTATTAAAAGGCAGAAATGGAGTGTATTGGAGATAAGGAACCTGTCTCACTTGCCTGTGGTCTGGTTTTGGCTTTGTGAAATGCCTGATAGCACAGATTTGTGGCTGGCTCTGGCAGAAAACATCAACACGCACGGAGAGATGCTACAAAACAACTTTGCCTCTGCAGGCCTTGAGGAAAAACCTTTCTTAACCACTCTGTGCCCAGGGAACCTCCAAAAATATCGCCTGGGATGTTACTCTTGTCTCAGTTTTGGAAAGGAATAAATATAAGCCACTGGTCTGCTGAGAGCACTTGTGGATGTCTCAGCCAGTGTCATTGCAGACCAACACCAGCACAACACCGGGATGGGCTTCATGTCTGAGTCTCCTAGACTCCAGGGATGTGTATTCCTCGTTCTGCTGACATCTCCTGATACCAAGTGGCCAGAACTGTGCTGTCCTGTTCCCTGTCTCCGTTGACCCTTGACAAACCATATCCGGCCTCCCATTTACCAGCTCTTAACTGCTATATGCAATCAACAATGTTTAAATCAGGATTTATCCATCTCTGTAGCCAATAGGTTCCCCTCTGAGAGCTATTTCCCCAGGAAACGGGACCTTCTCTGCTGACACATCTTGCAGGCTTAGCTTTGCTTTTCTCAGCATATGATGTAGGTTTGGTTACTGTACATGCAATGCAGAGAGCTTGGACTTTCCTTGGGTTCAGATGGAAAATTTGCCTCTTTCTGGGATTCTGGGGTAAACCCCAAATTTCACTTTCACACTGGGTACTGGCACAGTACTTTCATGTATAGGGAAGAGACTGTCTGGATTGTATCCCCTAGTTGGATTGCACTAGGAAAGTACAAGAGCACTTTTTTTTTTTAAGGACTGGTCAGCACAAGTGGGTGGAGGGGAAGGGAGCATTCCAGGGAAGGCCCGGCACTGTCCTCAGCGGTTAAAGAAGAAAGACTTGAGTCTCTGCAGAAACTGCGACTTCTGCCTCTGCTTCTGCTTCTTCCGGATGATGGGTATCCAGACAAGTCCACAGACAAGGAGCATCAGTCCCATGGACAACAAAGCTGGGCCACACATTTTGTAAACATCTTTGTTGCTGATTTGGATGCAAGACAGGCTGGTGATGACCACCCCAAAGAGGAACACAGCTGCTCCGACAGACATGACGATGATGGGCTTGTGGTATATGTTCCACTTGCTTCTGGATTCACTGGTCCAGACGGACTCGCTCCGAGAGCTGATGCACAGGGTGCTGGCTGTGTTACTGGGCAGCAGCTCCTTGGACTGAGGTGACTTCTCACTCCCATCCGGGCTTTTGGCGGGGATTTCCATGGTGACAGGATCTGAGGAGGAGACCTGCAATGGACAAAAGAGAAAGAGCAGAGCTGGGCTACTGCTGAATGGACAGAGTGAAGTTCTCCGTTTTGTTGATTAGTCAGTGCAGGCCCTCTGGCCTCTTCCAATGATCGTGGAGAAGGGCTTGTGGGTCACTTTGGGAGAGAAGAGCAGCATACCTATGTGAGCAATTAAATAGAGTTGGGTCCCACCAGTAGACAGGCTCTGAGGGGGTCTGTAGGAGCCTCACTACCTCCTCCACAGACCCCACGTCAAGCTGTATGCTGAGACCTTCCACCAGCCTCCATCTTCCACACAAGTGCCATGGTGGGGCAGCGAGGTACAGCAGGTTGTGGGAGAGAGCTCCATCTCTGCCTTGTGGGCAGGGAAACTGAGACACGGCTGTGCCCATGGCAGAGCTACACAGTGGGAGAAGCTGGAAGCTTCCTGAAGGCCTCCTGGGAGCTTCCTGGGCCTCTCGTGAGGATCTCCCAATGGCCTCCTGGGTGCCTCCTGGGCTGATTCTTCCTCATTGCCATGCCCAGCATGGGTATGTGAGCCTCCTAGCACAGGGAAGGGGACTGCCCCGGCAATTAGGATAGGCTTCCAGTTTCAGGTTCCTCCTTGATCCCTAGGATGATTCTGGCTCCCCTTTGACTCCATTTTCCAAGCGACTAAAATGAGGGGAGACAGACCTAACGCCCCTGCTGATACAGACAGGGTCTTTTCTTCGCCTGTCCGAATGTACAGGATAGAGAGAGGGAAGTCATGGTCACAGAGCAGGTATTCACCAGGCCCAGGCTGGGCCAGGCTGCTCAGGGACACCCGTGGCTCTGGCCTTGCCATGGTGATGGTGGCAGCATGCCCTCCTCAGGGACCATGGCACTGCATTATATACTTTTTTTCCACCAGATCAAGTAGGAAATGCATTTTCTCAGAAGCTAAGTGCCTTTATCACTTTACATGACGGTAAATGGGAAGGGATGAGCATTATCTAAACCACAATTTCCTCAAGGCTCTACTGGGGAAACAAGGGCATGAAGGGGGACGAGCAAGTGCTCCACACCCTGTGTGGGCTGCTTGGATGCTGGGAAGCAGCCACCACCTCCCTCCTGCTTTTGGCTATGCCCAGGTCCATGCTGGTTTTGCATAGAGCCAGATTTTTCCTTCCCTCCCACCCCACGTACTCATCTGCTCTGTGGCTGTAAAAATGTAGATCTAGCAACATCAACATGGTTTGTGATGTTTCAGGTTTGCCAAACTTGAGCCAACAAACAAACAAAAAAGCCAAGGGACTGTGAAGGGCAATGAATATTATTTGCATCCCTCCCTCCAACAGCTTTTGCTCCTCTCTTGAACTAGGAGAGATGGAAGTGGGGAGGACCCATGCTTCCTGCTCCTTTCTCCTGCTGTCTTGATCTATCTGCCCTTGACCAAGGATGTCAGGCAGACAACTTCAGTCACAGTAGCAAGCAACAGTTTCTCTGTTTCTCTTCCTTTTGAGCTGCTAGTCCAGAGGACTCAGCAAAGATGTCTCTGCTGAGTGGACTGAAATGTCCAGGAACCTCAAAAAATATCCTGAGCTGTCCAGACCCTGGATGACTTCTTCCTTGGCTGGGTTATGTAGTTTGGATGCTGTCTGCTTTGCTCACAGTGGTGCTGGGCTACGATCACCCTGTTCTGACTCAAATCCAAGCTTTCTCAGGGTTCTGCATGAAATTTCACCCATGTAATCCTGGGCTTTCCTGGCTTTCCCCTTGTAGCATTCCTCATTGAAAGGTTTTATGATCAGGCCATTGTATAATTTTAATTTGGCTTTGTGGTTGGAAATTTGCTTCCTTCCCTGGTCTGATGCCCAGATCTCATATCTCAGCAGTTTAATGCAATCTGTCCTGCCCAGTCTTTGGGGCACCCCACTCCCTGCCTGTCTATGGTCCGCTGCCCTGCCTCTGCCTCCCAGGTACTCTCCTCAAAACCAACCTTCTCTTGGTTTTGCAGATCATTAATCTCATGCTCATGCAGAAACTTCCAAGCTTGCATCTACATTAGAGTGGATTTCCCCCCCTTTTTGTTTTGGCATAATCATCTCTCTCATCCCAATTCCCATCTGGTGGCAGTTCCTGGCAGAGCACTTTGTCTGATCACACTTTTTCCACATTTGCTCCTTTTTCCACATTTGCTCCTTTTAATTTAAGACCTCTGTTTTGTACTGCTCTCTGTCCTTCTGCATGGGGCTCGGTGAGCTTTTCCCACCATTAGCTAGTGAGGAATTTCACTCCCTCCAAGTCACTGGGAGTTTGTTTGCCAGCACTGCATGCATCTGCAGCTCTTGTGAGGGTTAACATTACTGCTGTTCCTGTTCTGCTCATCAGATGTGCTCACTTTTGACGATATGATGTTTGACCTGAACAGCTCCACAGGATAATGCTATCAGATTCCTCCAAAATTTTTTAATCACGATTGCTGTAAGGAGAACTTCAGCATATGACTATTAGCTTGCAAATGCCCTCATACCACATCTCAGATGTCATATCTGGTGGCACGTTGCTTCTGCATCTCAGATCTAAGCAGCTGTTGGCAGTGAGGCAAATAGCAGAATATCTCATTTTCTGCTTCATTTCATAAAAGGGAGCTTCATATCATGCTACTTCTACTCCTTTTGCTTTTCTACTGCTCTGTGTGGTGACGTTTGGTTTACAAGCTGCAGGACCTGTTGGAGTCTGGTTGCTGATGGTGCTGGGGCAGCCACAGCAATGCTGCACACTGAACTATTCCTCCTAGCTGACTGCCCTGTGGAAAAGCCCAGCTGGAAAGGTGAGCCCAATAATACTTTGTCTTTTCCCATTAGGAACAAGTCTGTAGCTTCAGCCACTAGTTTTACTGCTTGCATTTCTCTTGGACTGCCCCTTCTAGGTGGATTTAAGTATCTCCAAAGACCTTCCATTCTGCTCCATCATCTATTTTTTTGGGTACCTCTCAGGCCTGTGAAGATTGGTGGTGGGAGCAGGATTAGGCTGCAGTGGACTGGGTGTGTGAACCTTAGGGACAGCGGGATGTTCCTGGCAGGGAGATCTGGCATTGCCCTGGGACCTGCAGGCTCTATCCTCAGTACAGGGTGAGAGACTATGCCAGGGAAGAGCTCGTGCCGTGGGGAATGTCTCCCCCTCAAACTGAGGACTAAGGGCTAACTTTACTTTCCCAAATTCAGTGTTCTGCCAGTCTATCTCCTTTTTCCATGTGGAAGCAGCTCTGATACTTCAGGAGCTTCTCACGTGCTTCCGATTAACACCTACTCCCTGCAGCACCTTGTTCGTTCCACTTCCTCCTCTCATTTTACAAGTCTGCGAGCACCAAGTGAGCCTGGATGGAGAGAATCTGTCCCAGGTTCAGTGTCCTCCATCCATCTCTCTCAGCATCCTGAAGATGGAGCTGGGATCTGCCTTAGGATAAGGTGGATGTCGTCCCACAAGAGCACCCATAGTGCGGAGGCACCAAGAGTTTGCCCCAGGCAGGGAGCAGAGCAGTGCTGGGGCTATGGGTGTTGGTGGTGAGGTTGCTGTATGCAAGATCACATCGTGGAGCTGTAGCAGCCAAAGTCTCTGACTAGAGTTTTACCACGCGAATCACTGGGTGGAAAGCTAAAATTTTTTAAAACCAGCTGCCAAGCTATGATGGAAATCCAGTCTAAGCTTTTCTATGGATATATTTTCCTTTTCTGGTTGCTATTAAGCTACCTCCCTGAAGAAAGCTGTCCCACAACACCTCTCGGAAACAACCATCACAGAAAAGAAAGTTTTGAATTAAAAGCAAAGTGAGGTCCTGCCCTCCCTGAATGTCCTCTGTTCTAGGACTGGAGTAAAGAAGAAGACAGGCTGACTGGAAAGCTAGGATGAGGTTTTACTGATCAGCTGTGAACAAGCAAACTGAGTGAACAGTGGTACCACCATGTGCAAGTTAGCTCTGGTGCTAGGGAACAAGTCAATGGAAGATCATCTGAACACAGATATGCTCATGCTTCCCCTGCTTGCACCTCACCTGGTCACATCTCCGCTTCAACATACAGGAGCTCAATGAGATGCATGTTAGGATAGTATCTGATATTTGAATTTTCCATCAGCCAGGAGCTAGGTACTGTCTCACAAAATCCACAAAATTGCCTACACAGAAGTCTTCAGACCCACCCACCAAAGTTCTTCTCAGCTGTCAGTCAGATTGGGATAATTCCCTGGTAAATTGCAGCATTCTGGAATGCAGAATTTTGGAGTAGTACCCAAAGGGTTCATTTGCCATTCAGGTGAAGGATGTGTCATGACTGCCACCCCAAAATAGGCAGCAAAGCCCTCACTGGTGGAAAACATTGTGGAATATGTACAGAGTGATATGAGTTTTCCTGCTGCTCTGGGCTGTCTCATGCTAAACTCTGTAAGAGGTTTTGGTGTTTAACTTCAGCACAGGACTCTGCCAGATGATAACCGGGGGTTCATGCTTGTCAGGAACAGAGGTTAGCTGCTCCAGAGGACCTGTGGGTGACTGACCTTCTAAACCAGCTGATGGGTAGGTGGGAATGGAAACTGCTGGAGTGTCGGATGTGTATGTGCATGCACTTATCAGTAACTTAAAATCTCTAAAACCTAACCCTGACCACATTTCTTTCAGAATGGCTAGCAGGTTAGAAATCAATACATGCCAGGTCCATGTGCAGTGACATAGCATGCCTGAGCTCCCCCCCCAAAAACAAGTAAGCAGAGCACTGGAGAAATGCTCTTTTCTGAAAGTGTGTGACCTGTCCCCCAGCCTGTGTCTGAGGTCGCCCAGAGCCCGGTGGCCACATGCCTCCCTCCAGGGACCTGAGTACCGTGGGGCCCTGAGCTATGGCAGCACCTCCGCTCCGTGTGCCAGAGGTGGCACAGTCCCAAACCAAGTTAATGAGAGAAGGGTCACTGCTTGCCGTGGCATTGGGGACCTGGGAACGCCCCATCCATGCAGTTGTGACCAGGGGTCTTGGAGGGCCGCGGAGCAAAGGGGAGGGAGGGCAGGAGATCCCCGGAGAAGGGCTGGCATCCAAAGCGCTCACTCACCATGCTCTGCTGCTGCTGTCCGCGTGGGTGGCAGCTCCCTCCAGGAGAGGAGGCAGCCAGTTGCATTAAACCTCCCCTGCGTGCTCAGCAGAAGGATCCGCCGTGGCTCCCGTGGGCACGGAAGGAGCAGCTCTGCCTGCCCAGCTCCCCATCACCCTGGAGAGGCTCTGGTTGCACTGGCACAAGCAGCCTCTGTGCTGAAAGGAGACCAAGTTTTATGAGCGCAAAGCTGGCGTGTTTGAGCCCACTGTCCTCTCCTCCCCTCCCCAGACCCCCGCTAGCCCCCAGAGCAAGGAAGGGCTTGGCGGGGACCCTCTGCGGATGGCCCTTCAGACAGGCTAGCTGTGCCTTAAGACTAGGGGTGGAGAAACAGGAGCGGGTGTCAGGGGATTTCGCACTGCCTGCAGGCCACGCCAGATCTTGGATGCAATTTGAGACCTAGTCAGTGCCCCTTTGCTAGTGGAGCAAAGCTGGGTTGGGCCCAAGGAATAGCTTCTCAGCATCACTCGGAGTTTAGATGGTCCTGGCAACTACCTCACAGTCCTCTTCTTGCTGAGCAAGCCACATCTGCAAGTTCCTTTTTAGGGCTCAGTGGAAGAATGACCCCAGCCCTGCTGCGCTCTTTCCCCTCTCCCTTTCCACCACCTGGAGAGCCAAACCCTAGGAAAACCATCCTACTTACATGGCAGGTGGGCAAAGGAGGTCTCGCCGGGGTGGGACAGGCAGCAGAAGGTCCCGCTCTCTTAACCCAGGCTCACCCCCAGGCCAGCATCGCTCCGGATGTTGTCCAGCAGGCTCTGGTAGGAGTCTAATAAACAATGGAGCATATCCCAGCTCTGATGAGCTCACCAGAGTATCTGTATATTGTTTAACTCTTTGCTTCCCAGGTCGCTGCAAGGCAGACTCCTAGGCAGCCGGCCTGGGAGGGTGCTAGAAAGGGCTGCTCTTTGGGAGCCATCCAAGGGCGCAGATGGAGAAGCAGGGTGGGCCGGTGGTTACAGCCAGGGATCAAAGCTGGGGTGAGTTGCTAATGCAGACCTTGGCTATCAGCAAAATCTGCAGCTTTCCCAGAGGACTGCAACCAGGGTCTGCAAAACAACGTGAGGACTCTTGTTTAGCCACTGGAAGGATGCAAGATATTTATCAATTAGCTATTAATTAACATCCTGAGTTTATTGGAAGGAAGGGGGTGGAATACAGAGGTGGCGCTGGCATCCTGCTGTGCTTATGAACCCACAGCCAAACTCTAATAACTCTGACATCAGTGTGAATCCACTCGTTGCAGGGAGGAGATCCAAACTGACACAGGCATTGCTGAGCTCTGGAACTGATGTCCAGGGATGGCTTCCAGCATTGCTGGGGCTGCTTCAAGTCCCTGAAGGCTGTTTGTTGGTTTGGGGCTGTAAGTAACTGTATTGAGATTCCTCGCACCGCAGGCATTGCGAGGGAGTGAGGGGAGATGCGAGAAGAGCCGTGGAGCTGAGCACGTAGGCATGAACAGGGCACTAAGAGGTCTGGGAGCTGGTTATGAGCAGGATGGGGGCGTGGCTGGGGTTGGAAGGAGAAAAACAAGGTCCACAGGGTCCATGGGTGATGATGGAGGGGCGCCAGAAGATCTGGTGCGAGGAGTCCAGGCAGAAGGAGCAGAAACCAAAACATTCCCTATGCTCTGCGCAGCGTATCTGGTCCTTCCTTCCTGCCCTTGGGACGTGCCCCTAATGACAGGGAGCACCTATGGGCCCGGGGACTGGGCTTTGTCAGGCATGGGCAGAAGTGACTTCTGAACATGGAGCTCCTGGTTTTTGGGTTCTTTTTTTTTTGCCAGGGTGGACTGGCCAACGTGCCCAGGGTTGCACATTTCCTGGGGGTGGATTTTGCCTTCCTAGGGCTAGGAGATGCTCCATGGGCAGTGCTTGTCCATGGGCCTGTGTGTGGCCCGGACAAGCTGAATGAACGGGAAACCTTCCCCAGTTTGTCTCTTGCACGGGTTTTGGACAGTCCCTCCTTTAGCCTGCGTTCCTCATGGGATGCTTTCCTCAGAGACCAACCCGATGTCAAACTGAGGTGAATCCTCCATCCCAGCCGGGTCCCATTCCACCTTTCCAAGCCAGTGGCACTATCGCTTTGCTGCTGGCCCATCTCCCTGGCCAGGCAGTGCCATGTGCAGCCTCCCTGGGTCTCTGCCTCCTCTGCAGGCTCTTGCTGCCACCTCGTGGGGATCTCCATCGTGGCAGGGCCACCGCGGTGCTGCTGCCACCCTGTCCCTCAGCACGGAGCTCTCCTTGGGGACACCGCACAGGCCCGAGCCCATCGGGCACAGCGCAGCCCCCCACTAGACCTCCGGACAGGCCAAAGCATCACAGGAGCATCGCAGACGCACGTACCTATGTGCACGTTAGAGGGTGAGAGAATTGTTCGAGAAGGGGAGAGCAGAGAAAAAACTAGGGCCTAACCGAAGTTACGGCATTAGAGAGGCCTGCTTGAGGTGAGAGACGGTTACCACCACCAGGATGGCTGGTATGTATGGAACCTCCTTCTCCATGATCCCCTGGGCAACGCAGTCTGCCCTCCTAGCACACGCTGATAAGAGTAAACAAGGAGTGGAGCAGAATGGAGACACCATGGACAATCTTTGCTGGCTTCCCTGAAGAGGTGGTGATCTAAGTGAGTGAATGGAGGGTGGAGTGGAGTGAAGACACCACGGCCAAACTCTGCTGTTCCTCTGCAGAGGTGGCAAACCATCGTGGTCACACCATGGCAACTGATAAGCCCTGTAGTATAATAAGACGTCTGGTGCTGGGCCAACAATGGTGGCAGATCAGTCCCTTCCAAGGATTTTGCGCAAACTTCTCCTCCTTCTAATCTCATTATAATAGCGATTCACAACCCCATCCTAGAAGTTACCTGCTTCCAAGGAATGACCACTCGTCACTGAGCATGCTCTCTAGGTTTTCAATTAACTTGAGAGACTTCTTAAACCAATCAATAACAAAAATAAGTATGACTATAGTCACTCAAGGTCCACCTAAATGTAGAAGAAAATATACAAAAGGTGAACTAAGGAAGTAGGAAGGAAGGAGGAATGAGGGAAGGAAGAACAAGGGAAGGAGAAAGAAGAAAGAAGGAAAGAAGGGAAAAAAAAGAGGAAATAGGAGAGGGGAAAGACTTCATTGTAACTTCTGGATCAGTCCACAGATTATTTTTCTCCCTCCCCCCCATCAAACTACAATGCAGAAACACCAATGTCTAAGGTCACTGTCCCGCACTGATGCAGCATTCTGCATGTCTTGACCCGTCAGGCACCATTGCTGACATTCCTCTGATCCAGCCTGTGTTTCTTCTCTGGACACTGCGAGAGGAGATGCCCGAGTGTGTCTGAACTTTGCTGGAGTGCAGAGCTGAGAAATTTGACGTGCCCAAGGCCCTCAGCATCATGGATCCATGCAAAATCCATAGTGATTTGCCTTAATGTGAGATCAGGACCCAGGTGGGGTGACATAGCTCCCCGTGTACAAGTCTGCAGGGCCCTGTCAGCTTCAGCTTTTTCTGGAAAGCACTGTGTGTTGCATCACTCGTGGTCAGTTTTCACCTGGTCCCTGGTGGAAGTTTTTTCCTTCCTATCATTCCACGGGACAGAAAAGGGGACCTGCCTGGGAGATGCCTGGGCAGCAGGGACAGGAGAGATGCTCTGACCCAGGCATCTCCCATCCAGAGCTGCTTCTGGTGGGAGGGGAAAGCACTTTTTCCATTTGCATAACATGGACCTGGGGATTTTATGGGCTACGGCCAGGACAAGGGTAAAAATCATCTGGCAGATGGAAAGGGAATGCTGTGTGGAGCAAGCCGGGAACAGCTCCTGAGACGCACAGTGTCCCGCAGCAGTTGATGGCGCTGTTGTTCTGCCAGGATGGTGCTGCTCACTGTGCAAAGACACGATGAAATCCAGATCTCAGAAATGCTGGGTCTGGGACAGACTTCTCTCTGGGGAAACCGTACCCAAAGAGCCTTGTCCAGCTCTTCTCTCCTCCTCTTGTTCTGACTCCTCTTTCCCTCTTGTTCTGGCTCCTCTTTCCCCAGTGCTGCCCTCAAAACCTGGTCTGGGTTGCTCTTTTTGCTGTATGGGGGCCCTGCTATTCAGCCTGAGCCCAGTATTAGATGGGGCATCCTTATCCCAAGTGTCCTGCATCCTGGGATGTACAATTCCTATGCTGAGTGTCTATCTCATGGTTATGTGGTGAGCAGAGATCCTTGGGCAAGCCTGGAGGCAGTGTGCACCCAGCTGCACGTCGTGCTTCCTCCCATGGGATGCAATGAAGACCTGGTCCCTGCATGGCTTGGACAGCAGCTATAAAGCAGAGACCCCAATTCTCAGGATAAGGGCCCTCGTTTCAAAACTCAGGTGACAGCTTTGCTCCTTTGCACAGAGTTGGGGCAGCATCGAGGGGACCTAGAGAAGCCCCTAGCATTGTAGATGTACCACAGAGGCACTGCAAGGCCTTGGGGATGAGACCATCTCCACAGGTCCCTGCAGGGAGCTATGCACAAGGGTATCATCAGCCCAAAAAGGGGAAATGGATAACTTGTCAGGAAGGGGATATTAGCCCCAAACTCACGGGAGAACCCGCAGCAGGCCAGGTCGTGCCTTTAGCTTTTGAAGTGAACAGCTGGTGAGTGTGAGTCAGTTGTAAGATATGGGAGAGATTGTGTTTTTCAGGTTCAGCATTTCAGCTTTGTGCTATGGTCCCCTACCAGCCGACGGGGAAGTGTTCTTTATGTTTGAATTACTACAGGGGGAGAGATAACAGCTCCGTAATTAGGTTTGCCCCTTTGAAATCTTATTTTTCTTTTGCAGCTTGGATATTTATGCAATCATGGAGCTTAGCGTGTCCCAGTTCTCCACGTTATTTATTTATGTTCAACAACGTATGTAGTTGTTAAATTGCATTTTTTTTTTAAGAAATAAAAAAAACATGCCAACCAGGAACGATCCTTTCCTCTTTTCTTGCAAGCTTTGAGCATTTACCTGGAATCAGTTCTAGTTAAAAGCCCAGAGGTCTTATTATCTCCAAAGTCATGATATATCCTACAAATTAATATCATTTGTTTCTCTAAAGGAGCATGAGGCTTGGCCAAAATGGTAACTGGAGACTTCTTCCTCCAAACTGGAGCAGTTTGAAACCCAGATTACTTTCCTGATAGATTTTGGCTCTGGGCCGAGTTTTACGCTCTGCTCAACCACCAGCTTTGGGGATCCCTGCTAGGAAAGTGTCACATCAGGTCAAAGGAAGCGAATTCTTGTCTCACATCCTCCAAAAACTGACAGCCTACGTAAGACAACAAATCCCAGCAATACTGTGCACCCCCATAAAGCAGGGTCTCAGACCCCAGGCTAGGAAGGAGCAGGGGAGTGGGTGTATCTGCAATTTGCCTGTGTCTCCAGAACTACTGCATAGACAATAGCGGGATGTTTGGAGAAGGATGTTTGGGATGACAGGAGAAGCATAACTGGAAGATAATCAGCCACATGGAGCCCAGGGAGAGGACGGCTGCACTTGGCCCTTCTGCTCTGACTGCAGCAGAGGCAGCTCGGACCAGGTCTGGGCAGAATCTGTCTTCATGGGGAGAGAGCGAAGCATCAGCTGCCTTTTCTTTTGCAATAACGAAGCTTTAGCTACAACACTGAGAAATTTCTGCAGCTTCCCACATAGGCCTGTCTTTCAGGACTCCTGGATCCCTTAGTCCTGCTCTCCCTTTGGTTCAGAGGGACAGTGGGTGTCCCTTTACTGGCCAAGGGGTCTGTTGTGCAGTTTATCAATGATTATCATTTCTGCCAGCTATATCCACACAGGGCAAGATATTTTATCCATCTCAGCCCAATCCAGCTGTTACCGTTTTCTCCTCATAAGTCTTCTCAATAAGCCACTATTTCTTTCCCTGAATCCTTTTAACTGTGATTCATTGATCAATCCCAAGCAGTCAGTGAAAAGTTAGAGATACTGTCCAGGACAATTTCTACTTGGAAATATTTTGTACATGTCTTAACATTTTGAGACAACTACTCCTTTCAGTTAGACGAGGACATTAAACCATATTTGCCTGTGCCTTGCTCTTAGCTGCTAAGTGGGCTGCAAAAGGACATGGCTTCTTTAAATCGTCTCATGTATTTATCTTCTTAATCGCTTTTCTAGGCATACATGGTTTATTACTTTATTGATTGAACAAAGCTTTGAATAATCAATATGGCTTTAAGAATTCTTCAAGAATGACAGAATTGCAATTAGGAAGAGTATGTGGAGAGAGTGTTAACCCATCTCATTAGTTAATGAGGTCACTTTTCAAGTGTTTCATAGGAGCCTTCGGGAAGAAGGTAGCAATTTACTGTAATCCCCGGAGATGCTGTTTTTTCTTGTTCCTCCTGCAAAGTTATTTCAGACTCCCTGCCTGGTCCTAGTGACTTTCACGTGTCCTCCTACAGCTGCTTTGTGCAATGCAAGGCAGGAATAGAGCTGAAAGGAGTTGCCTCAATGGCAGGGAGATGTTCTTTGTACCAGCCAAACCCTCGGCTCTGAGGGAGGTAAGAAGGTACGTTAGAGTTGGAGATGAGGTCCGGCCTGGCCTGAGCATGGAGGTGCAGAACTTGCCCAGTTTCGTTGGGAGGAGCACTGGATTAGTCCTAATTCAACCCATGATATAGGTCAAACAATCTGCAGGACCTCTCCTATCTGCTCTCACAGTCCCTGTTTAAATGCGCTCCTAGGGCTCAGTTCCAGTAATGAGAGCAGCTGTCCATAGTCTGTCCAGAGGTCTGCTCACAGATCTCTTTGCCTAGGTGTTTGGGTAAGATGTTCTTCCCTGTACAACCTCCTTGGTAGCATGCTGTTGGTTACCCATTGACATTTCATGCTGGAGGCATCAGCATCAGTAAGGCAAGTGTAGGCACCTGGGGGGTTTACAACCAGCAGCCTGCTTCAGTCTGTCCTCATTGCAAGCAAGACAGCTTCAGCCATCACATTCAGACTGACTTATTTCAGTTGATGCAAGTCTATTCATGTGTCTGATTAAAAAAAGTAAAAACCTGCCCAACTGTAGGCAGTTCTGTTCCATAGACCTAGAGAGGGACCGTGTGGAGCAGAATATGGTGAGGGAAAAAAGAGGATGTGCTTTCCTTACCTAAGGATGCTGATGGGTCATGCTGCACTTATCAGGGCTCAGCATTTGGCTGGGGAACCAGTCAGAAACAAGTTACGGAGACCATTTCTTGCAAACTGGTAAGAACAACATCCTGCAGCTGTTCACAGATCCTTCACAGATGGAAACTAAGGCAAAAGTACATCTGATGGCATCTTGAGCCAGTTGAGCATTTAGGAAAAGAAGTGAATCATGATTAAATTTGCAAATTAAAAACATGTTATGTTGCTCTTTTCTTGCACTTTGCAATATGTGCATTGCTCAGGTAGGCAGAAACCTGCTGATAACTCACAGAAAGGTTTGTAGAACATGAACTTTGCACAGCTGTTTAGCATTTGCATGTCCAAATATCTCTATCAGGGAGGCATTATTCATTCTACCCTTATATACAAAGTTTTGCTCCCATCTGCCTATTAGGAAACTGAAAATGTATTAGGCATTCTCAGTGAATTATTCCCAGGTAAAGACAGGAGTTGGGAGCAGTTTAAGAAATTGAGAGTGTCTATATTAAATATAGAGCAATGCTTAAGAAAGACAACTGTGCTGAGGTATTCTTCTCACAGTAATGGAGTTGGTCTAAGAATCACAGTTAAATGGAGTCAGGAAAGTAATGGAGTCTGATGACTTGTGAAGAGAAAATGGTAACAGCTGGGTTGAGCTGAGATGGATAAAATATCTGGCTCAAGCTGGGCAATCCTGTAATCTGCATGTGAGCTGGGTGATCAGAAATTCACCACTTGCCTGCACAGTCCTTAAGGCCTGGAGAGTGTGTCCTCTGATGACATGAGTCTCTTTTTCCACTGCTAGCTGGACTGGTCTCTTGGCTCTGTCCAGGTCTCCTCTAAGCTAGCTCTGTCCTTCCATAATAATGACAACTACAAGAAGTGTCTTTCAAGTCTTAGTTCTGCCATGTAAGTCACTGTAATCCCTCTAAATTTCCTCTTTCCTGTTTATTCCCCTTATTTTTCATCTGCATCAGTGAGATGCTCATGGAAATGAAAGCAGGTCAGTAGGACAAATTAATTCTCTCTATCCACTGTGCTAAGACTTTATGACAAGTGGCTAATCATCTTTGATTCCTCTGGCACTCCTGGTAATAACATTAGCCACAATCAACTCATTTAGCTCATCTATGGATTTAATATCTAATTCAACAGCACGTAAGAAGAGAACAGGCAGCAATGCTCAGGGAGCAGCAACCCCTCTTTCATTTGCTTGCACTTTTAAAAAATAGTTCACGAAGACCTTTTGCAGTTAACTTATCAGGGCTGAGAATCTCTTAGACCTCCGCCATCAGATTTTGCCTCAGAGGTCCCTGCAGATGACTAATGGCAACTCATTCTTTCCAGCCTTTCTTGCTTCCCTAAAGATATCTAGATGGGTTCAGGCAACCTTTTCCCTGCAGTCATCCTGCTATGGGGTGGGATGAGTTCTGGTATTTGCCAACTACTGCCAAGTCCCTACCAACACCCACCACCCTGGTGCTGACTTCTTACATCCTTCCACCACTAGCACCTCCCTGCAAGAGACTAACCCAAGCAAGTCATGCCCTATAGAAGGGTGATGCCGTGCCCTTCCTCCACGTATTTTCAGGGGATGCATATCGTGTCTGTGATCTGCAGGCTGCACCAGGCCTCCCATGACGAAGGATAACACTGAGCCTCTTTGAGCTCCAAATGGCTCCATTGTATCTGGTTTACATAAGGAGCTATAAATATGCATCCCTGCTCTCCTGTTTGCTTGGGATGCTGTTTTCCTTGTTTGCATTTTTAATTGTCATGGCAGCTGCTGCATTTTTAAGCTCAATGGTGAGATCTGTGTGGGACTGGAACGTGCTGGGAGGATGTCTGACACAGGTCCTTTCAAGAATGGACAGACAGCTCCCAACACAGCCTGATCTTGGTCAGTGCCTTTGAACTTCAAGATGAGAAGGAACTGAAAGGATGGAAAGAATATCGTCACCCAGCAGAACCCCTTGATGTGACACCCTTCTCCCGTTTGGATGTAAAGGCCTGAGGTTCCTTCTAAGCTATGCTTCAAAACTGAGCACCTTTGCAAATTGGTCTTTGAGGGGACTTCTGTTTGCAGGGCAGGTTTGGTCAGTGTTTCTAATACTGGAAACCCAAAGTGCTTTCATTTTGCAATTGGGAAGGGCTGCAAATGGCCATGTTCTGTAGAGCGGTGCTGCTTTGAAGAGGCTCTACAGGCAGAGCATGTCTGCAACACCAGCACTCAGAGTGGTTTGTGGATAATGGAGTATGGAGGCAGTGGGCAGAAGTCATGTTGGGGCTGAACTTCTAGCTGAACTGAGAAGAAGAGGGATTCTGTCCGTCTGTCATGCTGCATTTTTGCAAAGACTTTCATATCAGGTATGATGCCTGCCCAAGAACCATTTGGTTCAAAATTTCCATTTACTTCCTTTTAACTGCTTTTAACTTTCAAGCTGTTCTCTGTGAGCCTGTCACAGAACAGCAGGGAACAGCAACTACGGCAGTGCTGCTGTTCACCATCCTTGCATCCTCACTGCTCTATGGACACTGTACTTTCCCTTTCAAGGATCTCTCTACTTTGCATCTCCTTAGCATGGGTTGTTATGAGCCAGGCATCATAAAATTCCAGAGGCGGCAATTAGGAGAGGAGATCTAGGAGGTTAGTGCTATGTGGGCAGAGGAGAATGGCCCGTGACTGCAAAGGCTGTAGAAGTCCCCCATGAGCTCAAGTTGTCAGAAGACAGGAAGGAGAGAGGACAGGATGTCTAGCTATGTCAGGATGGACATAGCTATTTTAATGCCCACATCTGTGTGCCAGCTACACCTTTAGTGTGATGTGGTCACCCTTATCGCTGCCTTGGGGAAGCAGACGACAGAGACAAAGCTGAACTCAGAGGGAGTGCAAGGCCTGAGCTAATGGGTGAGAGTCAGAGGCCAAGGGAGGAAGGGCTAGTGAGCTCCTGCTGCCTGGTATGGAGCTACACTTCTGCTCCTGATGTTTAAAAGGCCCTGAAGAGGAACAGGCACTTTAGAGATGAATTCCTTCAGTGATGAGCCTCCTCTCGGTCTCTCCAGTGCCTAATTTATACTTTGCTGTTCGCAGTGAAACAAGAGTGTGTCCGGGTACATCATTAATGAATATTCTCTTGTGACCCCTTGATAATTGCTGTGTTTAATTGGGCTGGTGCTGAGGCTTGATATGCAGGGAGGAAACTCTGCTCTAGACAGACTTTTTCAGCATGTCCTCTGACTCCCCTTCTCTCAGAGCCCCATGGCTCAGATTCCTGATGTCTGCCTCTAATGATACTTCAAGATCATCCTGAGGTCAACCTTGAGCATTTGGAGCTATGCAAGCTCCCCTTGCTACACGT
The DNA here is from genome assembly GCA_032273925.1 of Rhynchotus rufescens. Taxonomy (NCBI): domain Eukaryota; kingdom Metazoa; phylum Chordata; class Aves; order Tinamiformes; family Tinamidae; genus Rhynchotus; species Rhynchotus rufescens. The sequence continues at coordinate 16,640 of JAVCKT010001153.1, read as the reverse complement.
ATCACTGACGATACCCCTTCACCATAGCAAATGCAGTCAAGTACCTTTGGGAGGTAGTCTCACATTTACATGTGCCTTTGCATTAGCCAGCAGTAATGCAAAAAATAATTAAAGACTGTCCAGATTGGCCTAAGAGTGAGGCTTGTTCCTCTTTTTCCCTTTAGCACTGTAAAGCTGATGAGCAAGCATCATTGACTAGATCCTTCTGAGTAGCTAGCCTTATTCCCACCTCCCTTGAAGTCTATCATCACACCACTAACTACTGCACTACCTTTTGTCCAGGGTAGCTTTGAGCTGTCCCCTGACAGTAATGGAGCTTCAATAGTCTGCTATGTTTTTATCTATGCTTATGGGCAGTGGAGAAGTGAGAGAGAGAAGGGCTGGGATATGGGAAGTAGAGATTTCAGGAGGCTGCAGGTAATGTCCTCATTCAGGGCGTCTTGGCTCCAGGGCAGAGAGGAATGGGGAATGTGTAAAAGAGTGGATAAAAGGACAGTTTCTGGGTAGCAGGGAGCTACACCTTTTTGATGAAGGCTAGACTTTTTCCTGGGAAAAATAAAAGAGGTCCAGAACCTGGTCTTGTCCCGGTCCTCCTCATGGTCTTGCACAAGCTGCTGTTCCCTGCAGCTCTGGCTCTGCAAACATAGGCAGAAACTGTCTCAGAAAGGAAGGGACTGCCATGGAATTGGCAACAAGGCCCACGTGCCTGTGTAAAATCATTGCACTGATAGAAATTTCTTTCAGAATGGTGTTAATAGTGATATCTTTCATAATTAAGACATTAATTAAACTCTTGAAAATTAGCACTATCAAATAGCGCATTAACTGGAAAATCTCCAGCCAGTGTAATCCTACGGCTTTGTGATGGGTGGGTTAATTATCCCTCATTAAACAGAGCCGAAATCAATCTCAGTAGCTCTCTATTATTTCAATTTGGCAAAGACCATGAGAGTTTATTGTTTTTCCAGTTTTTCCGTCTGCTGTACTCTGGTGAGGAGATGAGGCTGCAGACACTATCCCAGGAAAAGCTGTCCCTATCATTTGCAGTCCTCACTCAGCTGATCCCACTGTCCCCCTTTTCCTTCCCCCAGTCAACACTAAATTTTGTTAGGAGCGCTCATACTTTTCCTGAAGGGAAAAGACTAGAGGTCCCATCACAGTCATGCTATGAAGAAGCATGCAAGACTAGGCCTGGAGAAACTGAGTTCCTCCTTGCCTAAGTGTCTATGGATCACCCACAGACACATCTGAACACCTCCAGTATCCCCTTGCTTCTATCCTTTACATAATTCCCTGTAAATTACAGTCTTGCTCAAGCGTAAACTGGAAGGCCCCCCTTCTTTGAAGTGAACACCCCAAGTGTTGCAGTGTTTGAATAATTATCCCAGAAGACTATGGTGCCCCTAGGCTGGAGCTGAAGCCTCTGTCTCGTGTCTCCAGCCTGTTAGTCTCTCTGCCAGTAGGGCAGGGAGTCCCTGTTAATCAGCACTCAGCTTTTAGTAATTACATTATTTATTGCAATATGAAAACAGAATAATAATGATAATGACAAAAAAGCATTGGCCTGGCCAAACTGAGGCTGTTAATTTTGCAGTTTGGTTTGACAGGATCACATCCTGGAGCATTCTTCTTGGAATGATTCTGCCTCTGCTAAACTCACTTATTAAAAGCTGGCTGCACTGCCCCTGCTAAGCCATCATCTCAAGGTCAACACCAGATATCCCATGGTAGGGAGTGTAGTAATGCAGGGCCTGAGGTCAATGGATGAATAAACACACTTTCCTCTTATTATAAATCTCTTTTATCCCATGTGCTCTGAATGCAACTACTGTTCTTTGGCTCTCATCTGCAATTTATATGCCAGTGCTGTGTTTTCACTGCTGGAAGAATCAATTCACCTAGACAGGTCTTGAAATCAGCAGGATCCAGTGATGGGCAAAGGCGAAGGCTAAAATTTATTTGAAAGGCAACCTCCCCATTTTATCTCCAAATTGAACAATGTTGAAAAGCTATTTGGAGGGTGACAGCTCTGAGTCACTCTTTGGGCAAATACAGTAATTAGCCTCTATTCCAGAGGCCATGAAAGACCATTGGCTTCAAGTCCAATGGAGTCCCAGCTCCCATCCCACTCACCTTTTCCATTTTTATTTTGAGTTCCCTAAATGATTCACACAGGACTCAAATATTCTACTATTAGCCTCAAGCAGCAGCACCTGTACTTGAACTCTGTGAATTGCTAAGCTAGAAAAAAGGCCTCTGTGCCTGGAGGAGGGAAAGGCTGGGAAACACAAGGCTTTTCATGTCATTCCAGTCAGTTGCCCAGGTCCTCTGTAGCTGTGGCTTCCACCTCAGACAGTTTTCAAGCTCTAGGTAAGTCTCTCTCTCATTGTAAGTGCAAGTCATTAAGAACACCTTAGAATGCTTGAGGGTGGTTTGAGCAAGTTCAGCATTTCCAGTGCTGTCACCTCTGGTGTTTTTAATAGCAAGTTCAGAGATGCTGAGGTTTTCTTTCAGTCTTGGGACAGCATCACAGGGATCAGGATCTTCATGTTTTAGAATCAGGAAAAGAAACATCCAGATGTTCTCAGTTTGAGAACTGGAGCCTTGTCCTAGAGATCTTCTATTGAAAGATCCCAAAACTATGAGGTGAGAGTGCCTTCCACATACCAAAAAGCATGACAAAGTTATGTACAAAAGTGCTTCCTATCCCGTTTTATTTTTTGCCTCCTTCCCCACTTTCCTGGTGTGTAGCATGCAACGAAGTTGTTGTTTAGTTGAGAGGCTTAGTCGAAGAAGCTATCAACCTTCAAACAATGACGATTTATCTCCTAAATCAAAAGAAGCTACATCATAAATCAGCTGCAGAGGTCCCTTTCTTGTGAAATTAGTTGTGGAGAGAATGAAATGTAGACATTTTTCATTGCAAAATAAAGTATCTCCTTGAACCCAGACTAGTGGAATGACAGCTCCTGCTGGAGACTAAAGGCTCTAGTGCTTCGGTTCCTCAGTGTTGGGTCCAAGGCATCTCCTGACAAAGCTGCACGACCATCAGGACGGAGCTGGACCCAGGTCAGACCCTCTTCCCTCCCACCACGCATTATAATCTAGAGTCAGGTTGGAGTCCAGGCAAGATGCATTAGCTCTGCTGCCCCAGCTGCACCTTACATCCATAAGTGGGGTCTAAATTGATGGTTTTATCATCAAGGACACAGGTATTGACTGTGACCAATGTGGCCTTTGCTTCCATGGAGAACCAGAGAATAAGCCAGCCTTGACTGCACATCCTGGGCCTTTCCCACGGGCAGGGAACCAGTAAGCCAAACATCTGGGCATGGGAAATGGGCTGCAAGGTGAAAGGGCAGTGGAGCAGATTTAATCCTCTTTTCCAGCTACTAGCAGGTGTCTCAGCCTTGCTTGAGAAGAATGATGGTCCCCACTGCTGCTTTAAGCACTTTGGATAGTTTAACTAAGCAAAGCTGTTTTCCCAACAGTGAATACTAGCTCATGTAACTGTGAAAAGAAGAGATCATCATGGCTATTGTACCCCATAGCAAACTCATGTTTCCAGGGTTTATAAGGGCGCACTGAGATCTGCCCCTATTTCCAGAAAATGTATTTGGAGAACAGTGAGTTTTCTGTCAAACAAATCAAATTCATTACAGCTCAACTGCATTTTGGAGGTATTAATAAATAATATTCCAACATCCTCAAATTTTATGTATTTACATAGTAGGAACACACATTGTCTTTGTGATGAGTCCCAGAAAAATGATTTTTCTTGAATCAAACTTCGCTTGCAGAAAGATAACTATGGTATGTAAATCTTGCTGATGGCAACGTAGGGGTCATCATTAGGGTCTACCACTTGTGATAACTCACTGGTATCACAAAGCGAAGGATGAAGAAGTTTCACAAGACAGATGGACTACTGGAAGAGCACAAAGTTACTGGATACAGACTGTTTTTTTGGATGTTGCCATTTTTCTACGAGAACAGTATTCCCTCTTCTCTTCGGATTTGGAATTCCACGATCAAGTCATTTTTTATCTTAGTCTCCTCCATCCTTACATCTCGTTAGCTATACATCCCAGTGAGGAGTGGTAAGATTTCAAAATTTGAATGATAACTTCAGTTGCAATCCTACCAGCATCTTAACACCTATCTCTGTATAGCAGTAATCATTCCAGGAAAACTTCAGGACAAAGCAAAACACTGATCTGAGCTTGGAAATGCGTACTTTGAAAACATATATATGCTCTCTGAAATCACCCTGCCTCCTTGGGACTTTGGGCCAGTGAAAAGGAATCAGATTCTTCTCAAGTCTGTACTCAAATTTAACAGCCAAAGTTCAGATGTGATGGTGTAGCCAAAGGTGTGTTTTAGATGCCCAGCTATGTATCCTTTGTGCTGTATAGATATGAAATGCTTTTGCCTTAATGCAGATGTTAATAATGCAGGTGTTATCCATTATCATTACTCTTTTTACTCTTACCCACTGGATTAATGCCAGTTCAGTGTGGAGGTTTCATATCTCCCGATTACAAGGTAGGTGTAGTCTTGATATCTATAGCATAATTATTTCTCAGATGCACATCTGCTGCTCTGCTTTGATCCGTGCTGTCTGCACAGTGGGGCAGGGCTATTTGAACACAGTAGGATGGAAACAGCAGAAAAACTACAGGGTTATTATTACCTTTATCTCTTAATCCTGAGCAGTAGGAGAGGAAGAGAAAGGGCCAGTTTCTTTTAAAGACATGGTGAATAATATGTTTTGGGAGGCAAATTTGGGAAGGGAAAACATCTCAGCGTTCTTGGGAGCAAAAAGGTCTTCAGGTGACATGGGGCATCTCTGACAACAGAGTACAAAGAGTAATACATGTATACATCAGAAACATAAAGACAATGCACAAGTTGGAGAAAATCTGGGCCAAAAGTGCAAAATCTGTGAATCGTCATCTGTGTTTAACCATGGTGACAAGTATTTGTAGCACTGGCAGCAGGATTCTCTGGAGGGATATAACCTACAGAAATGCCCATGCTAAAGCCGTTTTTGAGTGCTGTTCTTTTGATTTTAATTTTCCAGGCATCTACCATATAGTTAATACAATTTAAATGCCTGCAAAGCTGAATTCTTTCCCCAAAAGACTTTCTTTGCTAAGAGTATAGGAACTCGGTGTTCGTGGCCGTGCACACAGGAACAAAGTGGAGCTGTGGACTCATTGCCAACTCCTGTGAGCTCAGCAGGACCTACCAAGAAATAACCCTGAGCCTTGTAGCGGTGGGAATAAATGGGGGAAGTTTTTAATTAAAAGTATGTCACTGTCTTCAGATGAAATAAAAGACCCCCTAGGGATTTAATTGTATGCAAACCACAAAAGAATAGCCATTAATTTTATCCCAGCTCATAACATGCAATTTCCACTAATATAAACGCTTTAATAAGACTACCCATAACCTTTATGTGTTCAGTAGCAGTCCAGGAAATTACAATTATCTCGTGCTTGTGACAGAATGTGTAATCCCATCAATACCAAAAATGCCATCTCATGAAAAAGTTTCCCAGCCAAAAGCCATCATTACTGTATCATGCAATTTGTTAGACTGTAGTTAATACAGAGCTGTGAGCACCTTGGGTGATCCGAGAGAGGACTTTTAGCACTTTCTTAATGGGTTCTTCCCACATGCAAGTTAACCAGGGCCTGCTGCATTACCCTTTTTTCTACAGATCCTGGCTCCTGTCCCTGGGTTGCATCAGTGAAGCCTTCACAGAGCCTAGTGCTGCTGCTAGGCTGGATTTTCTGGGTTCCCTCCCCAAAGTGCACGTGCTATTGCTCACAGTCAAAATCCACTGGGCTCCAGCCTGTAAAGCAGTATGTGCTGAGCCGTTAATGACACAGTATTGATATGGTATTGATATCGTTGTTGGGACAGGCATTTTTACAACATTGATGTTAACTTGCCATTTAATCAAAAGCCATTTCTCCCGCTTTTTGCCTGACTTTGCTAGGAAGGCAGAGGAGAGAGCTCTCCTCTTACTCTGTGTTTCACTAGGTGGAGATCTTTAGTTGTCCACTAACGCTAAACTCTTGTTTTTCAGCCTGTGCACTTGAGATCGGCTGAGAAACTCAGCTGATGAATTTTTAGATGCTCTCTCAGATCTTTAATTTTCCTCTGGGATATACAGTTCTCTTTGCTGAGAACATATGGGCTGACAGGAAATAGGTCTTTTTTGTGGTCCCACTTTTAGAACATTCTGTGTCTGATTTTTATCATTTATTGACTGATGAGAGTGGAAGCACTTAAAAGAAGATTTGCCTAACAAACTAATGAAAAGTAAACAAGAGCATAAACAAGGAGTGTGAACAGCACTCTATTACCAACATAGTGCTGCAGACAGACCCTGATAGCAGCAGCCTCCTGGGATACTTCTGCCATGAATGCCCTGCAGATTTATGCTAACATCCATAGGACTAAAACTCATCCCAAGTTCTCTTGGGCTGTTCCAGATTTCTACCATGTCATCTCAGAAGGAAATTTTTGCTATAAGAGCTATACACCGTTCCTCAGTGAGTGAAGTGGTACAAGTGCAGATATATCTTTATGGAGAAATGGGGAAGATAAGATTGCCAGGGCCAGAAGAATTAAACATCGTTCTGTTCCAATATTCTAGCTAGGAATAGCAAAGAAAAATGAGATCCCATGGGTGGAAGGTCAACGTTTCTCAACAATAATTCTTTCCACTGCAGCCAGTAACTAATTAGGAGGGTAGCTGAATCCTGAATGTTGTTGAAGATTAATTAATATTCATCACCATGATTTGGATGCACAGAACTAGATGCCTTAAGTTCTACAATAACTTTGCTGGTAAAATAATAAGTGATATAAAGGTCAAAAGGATGGGGCAGCCATACAGAGCAGCTTTGTGGTCTTCCATTTCATCCATTTTCAAAGGAATTTTTTCACATTCATTTGCCAACATTTTTCACATGTTGGCAAAATGCATTTGAATGGATCATTACAGCCTGCTTTCAATTAATACCTTGCGTTGTGAGTTTCTATTTCATCTATTAGCTCTACCTGAAATCCCCATACAACAGCTGGCTCTGTTTATTTTTCTTTCTCAAAAAAAAAAAAAAAAAAAGCAGCAAAACCAAAATATTAGTAGGTAAGAAAGGGAAAACAAGAGCAGAGCTGTGAGGTGGAGGCAGTGGGGAGTGCACGTAGGAAGGTGGGTTTTTCATTAGCCTGGCAGCTGAAGAAAAGTGATTGGGATGTCAAAATGATACAGGATAGGAATGTGGAGAGAGGAAGGGAATAAAAGAGGCAGAGCAGAGAGGAAATGAAATGAGAATAATTGAAAAAAGTGGCAGGGAATTGGATCTAGGCACAGCACTGATCTGTGGTGAGGGTGTCTGTGGGATGTCAGGATGGCAGAGCTGGGTTTGAATGCTTCTAAGCAAGTGAGTCAGTGCATGGTCTTCAAAGAAAATAATGTTTTTCAGAAAGATTTTGTTCTATGCAGGGAGCCACTGCAAACAGCAAGAAATGTGTTTGTTCATGTCTGTGTTTGTTTCCATCAAAGGTTGACTCTTGGAGCAAGTTCTCTCCTAGAAGCAACTGTGATGGTTGCATTAAAATTCTCAGAGAAGGCAAATGCATCTATGCTCTTTTCAATCATTTCTGTCAGAAAGACTGATGGAAGTGTGCAAATGAGGAAAGATTGAGAAATTACTTTGACTGTGTGCCACTGAATTCTTCATGAAATTGAGCTGCGAAGACCCTAGTCTTTGGAAATGCAGGGTGGGTATGGATGGAAGGATGACTGATGTATATTCTTAATCTAAAGGAGGAAGAGGCAAATACGGAAACTCTACAGCTCATTATTGGGAAGGAGGCACATTGAATAAGCACACAATCAGAGTTCTCAGTTTCCGAGTGTTCTGTTTGATTCATGCATCTGAAGGGGGTAAAATGTTGGTCTTCCCAGAAGTTAGACTTCCACCTATGCTTAGTGTCTGGACTGCCTTGTGGTCTCCATGGAGGTACTCTGCTCCTTCTAAAGACTCATTTTTCCCACACATCTCAACAGAAGAAACCTCTGGCTGGCCAGATTTGCTGGTGCCTTCTTTCTCCAGTGTCTGCAGGGGGAGCCTTGACACCAAGATTATTCTGAGCAAATAACTTTTACACAATTGAAGAAAGTAAAAGAAATTACTCCCTTTGCTGGAAATAAGTGAATCAAGCTCCAAACGGAGTACTTGTAAGTGTTGTCAAAGAACCTGCAGTATGGTGTAGATGTTCATTAATCAAATGGCTGGCACTTGGCTATTGAGTATAAAGCTTTTAGCTCTACGTAGATCACGAAACAGATCACAAAACAGATCAAGTGGAGATGAAGGCCATGGTCATTTGGTCATTTGTGAGACCACGCATGGATAATGTGTCCTGTTTTGTGTTCTCCAAAGCAAGACTGAAATACTAGAGTCCAGTAAAAGCAATCTAGAAGATTAGACAACTGTAGAATATGATATATGGAGAAAGGCTGAAGCACCAGTGTTTATTTAATCTTGGGAGTAAAAAGGCTAAAGGGGAAGAGACCATCTTCAACTCTTTTGGGAAGATGTAGAGAAGACACACCTAGACTCTTCTTGGAGGTGCACAGGACTTAACTTAGAGGCCAAAGACACTGCTTACCTCACCATAAACTGTTATTAGAAAATTATTTCAAGTATGAGAATAGTCAAATACTAGAACAGGAGCCCAGAAGGGTTGTGGGATCATCATCTCAGAAGCACACAGTAAAAAGTGTGAGGAGAAGCAAAAAAGGGGCCTGTGTCTGGATACAGGAATAGCCTGCCTATTTGCCAGGCTGGGGTGTTCTGTCCTTCAGAATCTTCAAAGCAGACACATTTTGTGAAATTTGCAAAAACGAAGGTGGACTTGACTTACCAAGGTGAGTCTTTAAATGACTTATGGTCACCCTCTGACAGATGCAAAATAGGATGAGCTGAACATCTTCAGGGTAATATATTTTAGCTGAAAATGTTTTGGGATGAAAAATAGCTGTTAATCATATGGGAGAGTTGGAGTCAAAGATGAACTGTACTTTTCTGGAGAGAAAACACTTTCAGAAATGCTTGGTAAAAACACTCTTTGCTCTCTGAACTCCTGAACATGCAGCAAATCCCAGGGTCCAACCAGTGACACATTTTCCATGTTCTCAGCTGGCCCCATTACAGGCCACAGGCCTAGTTGTAGAGAAGTGGAAAATGTTTTGGTCTGGCTCCCCACAGACACTGACTGCAAGGATGTAAAGTCTCCTCGTGTCTGGCTGTCCATTAACCCACAAGAAGATCCTTAAAGAGACGATATAAATGTTAATCTGCCTCTTACTGAGGTTTTGTTTTCTCCTTATATGCATCACAACCCAGCAGAAAGCACATGAGCACCAGGCAAGGAGTTGGTAGAGCACTGATCCCACATCTGTACATGTCTCACCACCGCCAATAATGCCTATCACTGATGAGGAGCCTGAGGTCTTCAGATACTGAAATTCCTGCCAGGATTAATTTTCTAGTTGACAGAGAAAATCAATGGCAGAGGCCTTTGCCAGGAACAGTGGAGAGCAATGCCTAGGTTGGCTGATCTATCATTCAAGTAAGCACTATTGTTACAGGTGGTGAAGAAAACAAACAGGAGAAGATATACTGGAGTTTGAGATACCAGCAATAAGACCAGAAAGTACTAGCATGTGTCCATGCTGTCTTGCATGGCCACAATGATTATATCTTGCTTCTTAATCCTTTTTTTTTTAAAAACAACAACAACAACAAACCTCAGTGCAAGCAGGTGCAGGCTACATTGAATGGTAAGACGTTTAGCAGCTCCTGAAGTTAGGAAGCTGATTTTTTCTCTTTCCAAGTAGGAATTTTCTGCTTCCTAGCACTTTATCGAGAGGCTATTGTTGCTGTTACAGATACTCCCACGCAGATGGAAGATTCAACATGCAGATTGTTCCACTGTGGCTCTTCCCAGGTAGAGAGATTCAAGTAAGTGCTCGATATTGTGCTAGAAGAAAGGGAGAGATCAAGCTTCATCCTGAAGCTTTGGGATGCAAGGAGATTGCAGGGAGAGGACTTTCCAAAAAGCATGGGACTCATGAACTTGTTGCTGTTTAGGTGCACAGTAGCTCTGTGCTATATGCTGGAGCACATACTGGAATATATATCCCCCTGTCCTGGAGTAGATCACATTTCTGCTCCCAGCCAGCAGCCCTTTAGGTGCTAGCTCACTGCAGAAGGGAGGTAGGACTTTCCTGCCTGATGATGAAGCCAGGTCTGTATTTGGGCTCGTCTTTGCTGGGAGCCAACAGCTTAGGGTTGTGTGTGGTATGAAGCACCACCTAACCAGCTGTTAAGAGAAGTTCTCCCTTCCACTCTGAGCCCCATAGCAAAGCTAATATGAATCTGAATTTGGGATTAAATGAAGTCTGAGAGCCATCTGCCACTTGAACAGAGGAAGCCTCTTCTGGTCCATTTCTCACTTTGCTCCTTTATCTTCTACCATCCCTTACCCTGATCTGTGGCACGCTACTTGACTAAAACAGGGGTAAAGCTAAAAACTGACCCAGCACCAACTGTAGCAGTTTCCTCTCTGCAAAGATATGACCTGGCCAACAGCCCAGTTAGTTTATGAGGAGGCTCCCATAGACTGCAAGGATTTGGCCATCAGTCATCAGCCGAAATAGCTCCCAGAGCAACCCTCTGCCAGCCCCAGAGGAGGTGAGCTGTCCAGGCATCACATGGGCAATATGCCTGTGCAAGTGACCTCCTGAAGGGCATGACGTTATATTGATGTTCTCTGCTCACTGAAAGCTGCAGGAAGAAGATAAACAGGCTGCACCTAGTTTATTGAATTGCACTGCAAGGTTTAGTTCTGTAAGTACAAGGGAATACTGGGGCAGGGTTTTCTTCTCCATGGCGTGTCCTTGCTCCACTCTTACACTGCTTCAAACTTTGGAAGGGAGCAACCATGCTTACCCCGCTGTCACTCCAGTAGCAAATCACCAAGAGAGAGCAATGTTCCTGGAGTTCCTGGAGATCCTGGAGTATTCCTTAGAGTCTATCTAGCTTCTTAAATAATTCTGCATCAAGGGCAGTAAGACTGGTATTAGCCTGGATTGGACAAAAGTGTAGGCATGAAGTGGCAGCATGTCTTGCATCTATAAAATCTAGCTGCATATTGGGCTGTATTAGCAAGATGTGGGATAGTAGATTGACAGACTGAATTTTCCTTTCTATTTAGCACTTGTAAGATTGCATTGAAGTTGCCGTGCCTGGTGTAGAGGTTGGAGCACATGATTTATGAGGACAGGCTGAAACAACTCAATTCGTCTATTGTTAAAAAATAAAGAGCTGAGAGACCAACTATCTGCAGGAAAGTTACAACAAAGATGGAGCCAGACTCTTGATGCAGGTGTGCAGCAGGAGAATGGGAGAATCTATGACTAAATATAAGGAAAAATAAACATTTGAAAATAAGCGTGATGCCCTCCCTGTAGCAGGAGCATAGAGAAAGGAGCATTTGGAATCTCCATCCTTGGTTATTCTAAATTTGACTGTTTGAGAAATCTGTTCTATCTTTGTAGGTATCCCTTTCTGTGAGCAGAAGTTTGACTGGAGTCTTTCAGAGGTACATTGTGTGTGACTTATTTTGTGAATAAGTGATTTTCTGACTATCTGGGGAAAAGAATAATGCTGGAGAACTGATCCCAGCAGGAGTAACTTCACTCAGCTGCTAACCTGAGAGGAATTGCTTTCTTGGTGTACTATTCCAGATTTACAGTTAATCTGCATCTTTGCTGCAGGAGATGGGGAAATAACTGATCAATTCATAGAAGAAATTCAATTAGGCAACAGACCCAGCCTTGTGAATATTTAAAGGACTGGAGATGTGCTGTGAAGGGCATTGGTTGGCCATCTGTGCAGAAAATCCCTTGTAAGTCTTTGCTGTAACTCTATGAGGCAAGGAGCAACACAGAGTCAGGCTTATTTTTCCCTCAGAAAAGGGGACAGAGCCGGCGAACCACTTTGGGGCTGGAAAGGGGAGAAGATGGGACCAGGACTGGCACTGTGAGAGAATCAAAGCAACCAAGTCAAGAAGTTGCTCAAGGGAGCGAGTAGCACAGCTGAGTCTGGTGTGATGGGCAGGCCCACCTGCCTGTAGGACTGTTCTGAACAGGATCTCACCCGTGTGGGCAGTGTCTGGACAAAGCTTGCTCTCTGGTAAGTGAGGCCTACCTGTGCACATGGGACACTTGCCCCAACAGACCTGTTGGTCCCCTCCAAGTGATGTGTCTGATTCACAATGAGAACACACCATCTGTCAAAGCAGAGCCTTTTGGTAGATCTCTGTTACATCTCTTTCAACTACTTTTTGGAAACTGCAGTCTTGAGTATTTCCTGAAGCCTTTCCTGCTTGCTTTGCTAGCCTAACAGGACAGAAACTCCCCACAGCAGGAGAAGATGGCAGCTGTTTCTGAAAGAAGACAGAACAGTCTGAGAGAAGACTCAATAGGCTCCAGCCAGCTCCATCTTTTCTGTCTTAGTCATGCCACAAGCACAGTTGCCCTCACAAGTGAGTTAACCCTAGACCCTTAGTGCTGGTGAAGTATGGCTGGGCCACATGTGGCACTTGGTGAGCTATACTAGCTGAGCCAACATGGGGCTACTGGCTCAGACAGGAGAAACTTGAGAATGGAAAATCCCTACTTTAACTTTTGCTGTCAGTAAGTAGTCCAGAAGTATCATCTGTGACCAACCAGTGTAGATGATGATTTCCTCAAGCGATAATCACCATGATGACTAGTGGCACCATACTGGCCAGTGCTCACTGATATGTTCCCAGGCGGATGCACAATCCTCAGCACCAGCCATGCTTTAAGTTTTATCCAATAACTTGTGCAAATGTGTATCAGACTGCTGGGAGTGACTTGACTCAAGGGTTACTTCAACTTTCAGATCTGAAAGTTTTGATCCTTGCCAGAAATCACCAACAAAGCATTAACTTGTCCTTCTTTCCTTCTTTCCTTCTCTTTCTCTCTTTCTCTCTCTCTTCTTCTAGAGTTCTCTTACGAAAGCTGAGTTTCTTGTACAAATCAGCTTTGCACTCAATGAAGAAGATCCCATTCTGCTGGAAGAGCAGAGATGCCTCCTTGAATCCTCCTCTAAGTGATCTGTGTGAGATACAGAGTTTGATATGACAAAGTTCAAATTAGCTGTCATGCTCTTTCCCAGAACTGCTATGGTGTACAAAGTCCTCCCTATGTTGCTCTTCCATATCTAGCTGCAAAGCTGTCTGTCAAGGTCTAGTTTTTGGGGTGGAATCCTTTGGGATGGAAGATACTGAACAATATCATATATCTGATTATTCTTCAAAGAACAATATAATGATATTTGCCAATGTACTGGAGGGCCTGATTTTAATTTCAAAATCAGATTTCCAGGGTAAAACTTGTCCTTCATGTTCCCTCCCCTTTCCCATGTGAATTCTGGGGTAAATGCACAATTGCTATCCTTATCTGGAGAACAGAATGTCTAGGAAATGGGCTTTGAAGACATGAAATAAGTAAATGGAGCATTTTGCCTTGTGTGCAGCTGTTGAAGCGATGAAAGACAGAAAAATAAGAAGGACAGGATACTGTAACATATGAGCTCTGTCAACAAAAGAAATATCATGTCAGCCTTGGATGAACACACTCAAATCAACATTGGACATTGGATTGACTCAGCTGGTGTCAAAATGTTCTATTAAGAGATGGATGACTTCAAAGGGAGAATTTCTCAATTCATTTATATGAAGGATTCACTTCTAAATTCAAAAGGAGGTTCAGGGCAGAATTGCTTTAAAATTTATAACCAGGCATCTGTATCTCTTTTGTTTCCCCAATGAAGCAAGGAGTAGTAAGGTAAAATATTACTCATGAGTGACTGGACCTCACACCATTGCTCAGACCCTCCACACTCAGCAGCCCTCCTATTTCTGGAACCCATAATTCTTGTCTCTTCCTGTCTTGATCTAGTTGACTCAATATAATCCTGGGCTAAGTCATCGTTTCTGTTATGAGACTGAGCTTCAACCAACTGTGCTAGGGCTTTGAGAGCTCCAGGGATCTTTTGCTGAGGTGAGCTTCCTGTCCTAAAAGCTAAGGAGCTAAAGGAGGGAAAGTATTTGCATGGCAAGGCTTGGGAAGGAGCATGGGAAATGGCCTTCAGTCTATTACTGTGTGGATATTCACGTGTATTCTTCATTTCTTTTCCAAGCTACCAGGCCACCACCAGACTTGCTTTTCCACTCCTTTGCAGGTGCAAGTCAACATGAAACTGATGAAGACAACCAGCTGAATTCACATGACATTTACACCTAAACACTTGGGCAGCATTGGCACCTCTCTACCTCCAAGTAATGTGGTAGGTGCTGAATATCCCTTGAGAGCTGTCTGTCTTGGAGCAGTCTCAGAGATGCCTGAGTCTCTTGCCATGCTAGTTTGTGATGAACAAAGCTCGAGGAACATGCAGACCTCCTTGGTGCCTCATTCCTTCCTTATCCCACTGGTACTTAAACCATGTTCATGTTTAAACCATGTTTATTGCTCGGGGGCCTGAACTGGAACATTTGCTTAGAGGATGCATGGTAGTTCACCAAATGTGGTCAGTTGCTGGGGTTTTTGGCTCAAGTGGATGAGCCCTTTCCAAGGTCTAGCCTCAACATAGTAGTAGTATTCTGCTGACATCTCTTTCTACAGGATAATTAGTGCTCACCAGGCCAGAGAGCAGGTCCTTGAAATCCCAGCTGGATGCTGTTTGAGTATGGTGGGAGAGGAGGGAAAAGCTGAGGCACACATGGGTTTTTGACCTTGCTCAGTGAATATACTAAGTGTTTTACAAGTGGAACTACTCCAGAAGACCTGTGCACCCCCTTGTTCATCTGAGCTTCTTTTCTAGGAGGCAATCCAGGACCATTCATTTTTGGTGGCTCATTTACCATCTGTGATTTCAGCACAACTTCGCATCATATCAGCAGGCCATTTTCTTCTGGCCACATCCAGAAAACCACATCACCAAAGACTCATCCAGGTGCTCATGGATGTGGCACAAACTAGAAGCCACATGGATCTCTGAAGGTACCTGTTATAACTTCTTATCTGTGATGATTACCGCTCACTACAAACTTGGAGTTTTATCCTGTGCTTTATATTCAGAAGAAAGATTCCCTTTTGAAATGCTTATAAGGTAAACAATCATTCTTCTGTCCTGCTGATCTTTGGGATCCTCTCTCCCAGTGTCTCATGTCATGATCATAGGGAGACAGGGCCATTCTTTCTCCACCCCACAAGCCAAATTGCACTGTGAGCTGAGACTAGGGAGACAGGTGATTATCTCAGCTACAGGAAATCGTTGTGCTCGTGTCCTTGGCCAGGTGTTTTCACAGTGTGGCATTTCTTAGTCTTGTTTTGCTGCTCAGAACTGCTCTCAGGAGCTGTCAAATCTTGAAATGATCATATGCATGTTTCTTCCTCCATCCCACATTTCTGCCTTGCTGGAGAGTATGCAGTGTTTCACAGACACTCAGTCGAAGGGCAAGTGACAACATACAACAAAGAAATTGTAACCCTTTCTCTTAGGAAGACATCTGTCTGGAGGCACAGACAGCAGCTGGATCATTATCTGCCTTCTGACTGCCTGTGAAGCTGCTGCAGTGTCACTTTATCTACCTGATAACAAGGTATTAATAACCACTCAGTTCTATTGCTCATTGCCAGCTACTTCTGTTCTTTAAGGTGTACACAAGTAGTACATAGATACCATCTCTTGCCCGGTGCTCTCTGACAACAGATGCATTAAGGATCTGGGATTCAAGTCTCTCCATGGCTGCCAGGTCTGATGTCTGGGCTCTTCCAGGACAGCGGGATGGGTCTGGGAAGGGGAAGAGCTGGCATCTCTCACCCAGAGCATCAACACCTCCCAGAAGGGGAGTCTTCAGCTTGCAAACTCTCTTGTAAAACTCTTGTATCAAAAGTTGTATCTTGTAACTCCTATATCAAGAGTTATCTTGATACCCCTGCCTGGGAGGTCAAGTTGCCTTTGCTCTCTTGTCACTTATCTGACAGTGTCACCCTATCAAGGTCACGGGGCATCTTTTCCAAAGTGACTTGTTACCCGTTGTGATTCCTCTCCTGGGCCAGGCATATTCTGGCGCTCTGCTCTCAGTAGGCAGTGCCAGAGCAGAGGGCCAGGTATGATCACTAATAGTTGCTAGCTGATTTGATAGAGAATTGTTCAGGGAGCGCAAGGAAATTTCAGTGCAGATCTCTTACTTTTGCCTCTCTTCTCTAAAGTGGAGTGCAGACAGAAACTGCACGAGGGAAAAAAAATATATATAAAGGCATAGCAAAGCTGATGGCAATTAATGTATGTTAAAAGTTATGAGCTGAAGATAGCTGTCAAGTTAAAGCACCTGGGAAAATTTGTGGATGGCACAACAAAGAGATAATAAAGAATAAATTTTGAAGTATATCAAGAATCTGTTATGGATTTGGGAAGAAGCAATGTGAATTGTACATGAGGATAATGAACTATTTT